>CAUYRH010107379.1:0-67726 GCA_963574655.1 Perodicticus potto | reverse complement strand
CTCAGTGAGCCACAGGCGCCGCCCCTATGTTTTGTTTTATAAAAATCCACGAAGTGCCGTAAGAACACAGAAGACAGCGACGAGGTTGGTTTCTGGAGCCCTGCTGAGTTTCCGGAGGAAGCCATGCTCCGAGCGAGACCCTGCGAAGAGCCTTTCCCCGACCAATAATAATAATCTTAACAATTATAAATAAATAATAGCAATTAGTATTTAAGCATTGTTATTATTAGTTTTGTAGTGATAGTATTGAAGGCATAATTTTGTTTCAGTTTTTTAGTTGTTTGAGAACTATAAAGCTGAGGAGTTGATGCCGCATTTTATGAATACATACAAGTAAGTCATTTTCTGTTCAAGCCCTCCAGGCTCAGACCACCAGGAACACACTTGTGGTTAGAGGGGTGGGTTTATTATTCATCACAGCAAGAGAATACACACCAATGGGAACCCTGGGGTATCTCAGAGGAGAGTATTAGAAAGGGCTTGTGTTAGGCGATTTTTGAGGAGGGTTTGTGGATGTGGCATTTTTCTCTAGGCTGGATGCTGTTGGGAAGTGGAGGTAATTATGTGAAAGGAATCTTAACCAGTCTGATCTGGAGAGAAGACATACCAGAACCAGGGTCACGACATGGGATCGTTTTGTCTCTTAGGGCCCAGTCCTCAGAAGGGTTATGCACTTGTTGCTGAAGTCTTGAAATTCTTATAGGTTTGCTTGGAAATTGGGTTTTGTAAGTGAAGCATGATGTGATGGTGGAGTACGCACCTCTGTAGGGGACATATGTGCATCACTTCCTTGTTATCCTACCAACACACACGTTTGAGATGCCTGCCACATGTTTACCTTGTATATAGGGCCCCATGCTCAGAAGGGCTCCATTCTTGTTTTAAAACTGAGCTGTCGCCATCCTGAAATTCTTAACTTTATCTTTGAACTTGGTATTGGAGTTCAAGCCCGATAGGACATGGAATATACATGTGAGCAGAGGACATACATGTAATATGGGTGTTCACCGTGAACATATAGTGTTCACAATGACCCATGAGCACAGAACTCTGGAGAACCCACAGTGCATGGATGTTCTGTGAGACTCAAAGTGAGTAGAAGCTAAGCACACTGTGGGTGCCCAGGCTGAGGTCCAGACCCCATAGAGCAGAAACAAGCCTCCTGGACTGCTGACCTAAGGAATCCATGAACATAATAAAATACATGGTAGTTGGTGTTTGCTACTAAGATTGAGGTTGTTTGATGTGCAGAAATATTAATAGATGTAATAGAGTTTATGTCTGGGTGATTCTAACCTTTTGTTAATACGAATGAAGTCATAAAGAATAACCTTGTGCATATGTTATTTATATTCAGAGTAGATTCCTAGAAATGAAGACCACTGCATATATAATTTTCTTTTTTTTTTCCCCGGGGCTGGATTTGAACCCACCACCTCTGTATATGGGGCCAGCACCCTACTCCTTTGAGCCACAGGTGCTGCCTGCATATATAATTATTTTTAGCTATTGCCAATTTTTTCCCAAACTTATTTTTCCCCAAGTGGCTTTCTTTGTGTCTATAATTTGTATATGTGTAATCCCTCCAACATGTAGAGAAATATACATAGAGAAAAGTTCACAAATTAAGGTACAGCTTGATGAATTTTCACAAACTGAAGACGCGTGCAGCTCTCATCCAGGTCAAGAGACAGATATACCTAGCACCCCATACCAATGAATGCTCCTTTCTACGGCATGGATTTGCCACTATTTATCCATTTTCTTCTTGGCATTTCCAGGAAGGGACTAATATGTTTTTTACCCTTTATTTTCCATCATTCTCATCAGAATTCATTGCAAAGACGTCAGGTTTGATAGACTCCTCTACCTTTCTGTGGGGCTAGTTGTTCTCAAACTAGGTTCTTATGGAATCCTGGGGTCCTTTCCCAAAAGACAGGAAAGGAACAAATACATGGATTAGCTTCTGTCGGCTTAAAATTTTCTGTGTAACCTTTTGGGTATACTCCCACTCATCTGCTACCAAGCAAGTTTCAGTAATGACAGGTGGTCAAGAAATAGGAAATACTGGGAAACCCCAGAAATGCCACAGGCTGCACCGAGAATAACAGTGACTATCATTTATGGAGAGGTTCCTTGGTGTAGGTCTTTTGTATGCAAGAGGATACATTTTCTAATCCTTAAAACCCCTGGCAAAACAGGTACCATAGTGTCTATTTCATGGGGAGTGAAAATCAAGTTTTTGAGAAGGGAAGTAACTTGTCCAGGTTACATACACATTGTCACATTGGAGAGTAGGATAACTTGCAGGCTCTGGGCTACCCCATGCACTCCTCCTTTGTTGGCTACATCCCCTTGTGTCCTGTTCTCAGTTTGGTACGCAAGACCCTGCCTCCCCAAACCTCTGCCTGGGTTCAAGGCTCTACCCTTGTGAAACCCCGCCCCCATCCCCTTGTGAAACCCCGCCCACCCTATTGAAGTTCCTCCACACCCATCTGAAGCTCCACCCCAACCCCAACCCCAGGCCAGCTCCTGAGCCTTTACTAGTGCAGTTCCCTCTGCCTAGAGACTTCTTCTTCATCGTCTAACTCCTCATCCTTCAAAGATGATTTCCCCAATTGCCTTGGTGTCCTTTCTCCGACAGCACCTTCTAGTTCCCTAACCACATTCATCGTTCTTTTTTTGTTGGGTTGATTTATATTGAACTTGTGTCTCTTCTCACCTACCCCAAACCTTAGACTAGATGTCAGTTGTGTATATTCTTGGCTGTGTCCTCAGCATCTAGCGCGCATAGTAGGAACTCAAATACTTGTTGAGGAAAGGGATAATCTTATTTGAGTCTCATGAAGACCCTGTGAAGCAAGCAGGGTTGGGCTGCTCACCCATTTTAAAGATGAGGAAAATGAGGCCCAGAGAGAGAAGGGGTTGGTCCAGACCTCTGTGATTTGTGGACACAGATTGGGTGACTATGGTCTTGACACCCTCCCAGACACTGGGAGGTGAGGGCACAGGTGATGGCTGAGGGAAAGGGCCTGCCAGGCTCCCACTGTCCTCCCCTGCTCCCAGATTAGAATCAGCAATCAAGGCGGGTCCCTTCCCATCCCCTTCCCAGGGCACAGTGGAGGAGGCCCAGAAGGTTAACAAGAAGAAAGTTCAGTTCTACTCAGAAAAGAGCTGGGGTGGCAGGACAGGTGACCATGTGTGCTGACGACAGGGCAAGAGAGTCAGGAAGTCAGAAGCTGGGAAGAGGGGTCCTGTCCCCTGTCCCCAGAACCAGTTCTCCCCCAGGAGGGACTTGCAGGGACAGTGAGCCTTTATCTTGTGTGAGTTTCAAGCACTAGCCAGCTTGAACTCAACAAATGCTTAGGGACTTAATGATTTTTTCCTTAACCTTGGTCATAAGGGAACACGAGATCAAGATAAAACACGCTCTGGAGCAGGTGATTTGGATGCAAAGCCACCTCTATAACCCTAACCCTTCTCTGTGTGATTTTGGCCAAGTGACTTCACTTCTCCCCACCTGTAAAAGGGGTGATGATAATAACACCTGTCCATAGGGTCATGATGGGGTTTCCATGGGTGTCCTAAGAGAAGCTCTTTGCATAGCACTTGGCACAAAAAAATTACTAGAGAGAACTTATGGTGTACAGACCCTGTCGGAGGTGCCTTGCAATGTGCTAATCCTGCACATGGATTGTAGAGGCTCTGCTGTTATCTCTGTAAGGGGGCAGAAGTGGGATTTGGATTCAGCTCTGTGCAGAACCAATAAACCACATACCTAAAGTAGCCTCTGCAGGCTGGCCCTGCACTTGGTGCCGTAGGGACATAAAGGTGATGTGGAAATGGGCACTTCTGCTAGGACAATTGACGGTCATCTGGAACCCTTTCTTCAGAAAGAACACTTTAGGCCTGAAGCCTCTGAGCCACATACTAAGAACCCCTGGAGCAGAAATGGAGCTGGAGAAGGATTGAGTGAGGTGATAAAGAGCCCTGATTGCAGGCTGAGTATTGGACTTTATTCTCAAGATACTAGGGAGCTGCTGAAAACTCCTGGCAGGGGAAATGACATGATTATGGGCCAGGAGGGAGCAAACCTAAAGATGGGCACCGTTGGAGGCTGCTGGGATCCTCCTGACAAAAGGCGAGGCTAGGGTGAGAGGGGCAGGCTGTGCTGGAGGGGCGGACTGTGCTGGATGTCCTATTTCCCTTCCTGCTACTGGGAGATGGCATCTTTGGGTACAGTGAGCCTGGCCCCAGAGAAGAAAGCTGCTATTGAGGATGGCAGAGTGATGCACCAGCCACAGATTGCTCCACTCCAGATGTACATGACAGAGACATGTTTAATTAACTCACTGATTCTAGGGTCTTTTTGCTACAGCAGCTTAGCCTGTATCCTAACCCACAGTGTGACTTCAGGCAAGGCACTGTTCACTTCTCTGAGTCTCAGTTCTCACATCTGTAAAATGGGGCTATTAAAAGAACTTACTAGGATTCCATGAGATGGTATGTGTAGAATTGGCAGGGAGGAGGTGCCTTTGGTTCCCACCCAAGTCTCACTCCTGCATAGGAGACACTCCTGATTCCCCGTGTAGCCCAAGGGCAAGGCCTTTATTTTCTCTTCCACCTTCTGACTTCCCCAGTGCACCCAATTCAGGGCAGTGGACATAATAGACCCTTAACCCAGATTGATACAGTATCAGGATTTGGGTGACTTTTGGGCAGAGATGATTAATGATCCTTCTCCTGCATTTTATAAGCAGGGAAACTGGGGTCTAGAGAGGAGGAGGAGAAATTCCTATTTGTCCCTGATTCATAGGGAGTCAGGCAGAGAGGTGACTGGATTTAGCTCTCATAGCGTGTTGGGCTGGGTTTGGTCTTGGAAGGAGGTGCTCAGACGAGGCATTCTCCCATCACACTCTGTCTCGCTCACTGGGCTCCAGCCACACTGGCCTCTTTGTAGTGCTTCAAATTAGCCAAGCGTGTACCACCCCAGGGCCTTTGCACCTGCCGTTCCCTTTAGTGGACCTCCTGTACCCATAACTCTTCACCTGGCTGCTTCTTTCTCACCTGATTAGCCCTCAACTTAAATATCATCTCTTCAGAGGGGTCTTCCCTGATCCTAATTGAACCCTCTGTAATTCTCTTATTTCTACTCTGCTTATTGTCTTCATATGCAAAATGTTAATTTGTTAACCTGTTCTTTTAAACTACAGTAGAACCCCTGTAGTTGACCACCTCCTTATGTTGACCTCATTTCCATAGACCGGACATGCACCACATATACTTATCAGTGTAGTGGGCCTAGTTCCTTATGTTGACCAACAATCCCACGGGTGTTCAACTTACAGAGGTCCTACTGTATTTTTTTTTTTAATTGGATTTTGCCACTGTCTCCCTCAGCCTGTTCAGTTCTGAGTGCACGGGGGTAGATGTCTGTTTTGTTTACTACTCTACCCCCATTGCCTAGGCCCAGGCAGGTCCTCAATACATTAAAGGAATGAATGAAGGAAGGAATAAAATGCATGAACAGATGTGCTGGGATGTCTGCCATCATGTTGAATTCTCACGACTTCCCTGTGAACCAGATCCCAGGTTCTCTACATCCCAAGTGGGGCTCAGCACAGTCTCATAAAGTAAGACAGGAATGTGTCTGACGCTGAAGGCTGCTAGCCCTCCCTTCCCTCAGGACACATGAGAGACTTAGCTGCACGATCCCATGTCTACCTGATATAAGAAGGTAGAAAATTTATTCTAGAGATGGCCTGGACCAGACCACATTCTTTGAAGCTCTGTTCCATCAGAAGATGCTGATGCTGCAGTTGCCAAGGCAACATGGTTAGCTTTCTGAAGCATCTTTAAATAGAAGGCGTGTAGGCCCACATAGACATTGAGGGAAAGGAACCCTCAGAACAAGAGGTGGTATCCTGATAAGCCATCCTGCCATGCCCTACCCCTGCAAAGGGCCACTTTCTACCTTGCCCATGGCTGTTGTCTCTGGGGTATGCACAGTGAGGTGTCTCCCCAGGGTGGAAACTGCCTTTGCTAGGAACATGCAGACATCTCAGAAACAATGTGTTCTGCCTGGCTGGCTCCATCAGGACCTCTCAGGTGCCAGTACCAAAGACTACTATCTTAGAGACCTTTCCAGAAAATTCTTTCAGCCTTTGATATAAGTGGAGAGGACACCACTCCGACATTTTTGTGGTAGATATCAAGATGCCTCCCGAGTGCTCTGGCAGAGGGAGGAAGGTAGCTCAGAGAAGCATGTGTGTGGAGGTGGTGGTTGCTGTGCTGTCTTGGGTGAGGCCCTTTCCTTTTCTGAGTCCTAATTTCTTCATCACTAAAATGAGAAAACTGGTCTGAGGTGACAGGATTTTGCATGGGAATCTGCAAATGCAGGTATCCCTGAAGCCACCTCCTCTGAGCTGTGGCTCCAGGACACCCAGTCTGGGCCCAGGGCTGTACCAGTCATGCTCTCTACAAGGCCTTGTGCTGCCCAGGGTCCTGGAGCTGCTCTTGTCTGCAGCCGTCATAAGTCAGCATCACTGTCAGAAGGGGTTTTAGAGATTGGCAGATGCTTCATCCTTATTGCCCTGAAGGGAAACCAAGACTCAGAGAAGGCTGGGCTCTGAACAGGATTAATGTCACTGGGCAGGACACAGCTTTGTTCCTGGTAGTTTGAGGCAACCTGGGGATGAGCTGGAGCCTGGGGCCAGGTTTTGGGGTCGGAGAGGCGGAGAGGAGACAGAGATGGAGAGAAGAGAGGTGGAAGTCAGAGACAGGGAAGAAGGACAAGTGAACACCTGTTCTTACCTCCTCAGCTGATGCAGGACTGACTCCACCCCAGGTTCCAGGCATAAACATGTGACCTAGGTCTAGCCAATCAGAATCAGAGTGATAAGTGCAGGGATGGACACAGGGCCAATCCTGGTCAGAGAAAAACCATTCTTCTGCTGGAACCACTGGGACAGGGGAGTTCCCCATATCAAGGATGCTGAGCTGGGAGGATGTGAGCCCCAGGGTGCTGGAGTCATCTTGTCAGAAGAGACGCTGGCTGAGAATAAAGTCATCATGACAGATGACAGGGCCTGGAATTGGAGTGGACATCATCTGAGCCTCTGGATCTACCCTCACCTGCATCCACCCTTTGATTTTTCATTTACATGTGTCAATTTATTCCTTAGGATTGAGTTTCTATCCCTTGTGTCTGAGAGTTCTGGCATGGAGGAGGAAGCAAGACAAAAAAGAAAGATGAATATTTAAGAACAGGTATCTGGCCAGGCACGGTGGCTCACGCCTGTAATCCTACCACTCTGGGAGGCCGCGGTGGGTGAATTGCTTGAGCTCAGGAGTTTGAGACCAGCCTGAGCAAAAGTGAGACCCAGTCTACTAAAAGTAGAAAAACTAGCCAGGGGTAGTAGTGGGCGCCTATAGTCCCAGCTACTCGGGAGGCTGAGGCAAGGGGATCTCTTAAGCCCAAGAGTTTGCTGTTGCTGTGAGCTATGGCGCTCTACCCAGGGCAAAAGAGTTAGACTCTGTCTCAAAAGAAAAAAAAAAAAAAAGAACAGGTGTCTGAGTGTAGCTCAAATCAGTGTCCTGGCCTTTTAGGATGCTGGAATACAGACAGAGATTTGGGCCTTCACCCCACCCAGGAGAGTCCTGTCCTTCAGGCTCACAGCTTTGCCCCACCCCCTCTCCAGCATGTAGCCAGCCCGTAAACTCTGCAGTACAAAGATTCATGCTGTAGATACAAAAATAAAGTGCCCTTTCCTCATCTGGGCCTGAGAGACAGGATGGCATGCATCGGGGGGATGTCTTCCTCACCCCATTCACCTCATTGAGGACTAACATTTATTAGGCACCTGCTTCAGCCAGGCTCTGTTAAGAGTTTTATCAACATGGTCCATTTCCCCCTCACCATAGCCCAGTGAGGAGGGAGTTTTACCACCTTCATTTTATAGACAAGACAATTGATGGGGGGACTAATGGCCTTGGGGCCATACGTGGCTTTCTAGGTTTTTAAGTGTAGCCTTTGAATGAATCCAAAATTTAAAGAACAAATCCTTTTATTAAAAGGGATGTAGCAGAGAAAGTTGAAGCTTTTCTTGCCTCCTCTGGTGCTTGAAAAAGAACAATCTTAAAATCAGAAGGATACAGGTTCTCCACCCTAAGCCCTGCCTACAGCACCACCCTCTACACAGTAGATGCTGAGTAAAGGTCTACTGGGCAAATGGTGCATAAAACAATTTGAGCTTTCAGCAGCCGGCCCCTGAACACTCTCCCCATCCTGCCTGAAATATCACCTTTAGCGACAGCATCATTTGAAGAGGTGGAGAAAGTGCTGTTTCCCTTGAAGAAGATCAAAGTCCATCTTTGCTGGGCCTCCGCAGGGGCTAGGGCAGAGTCATGTGGGATGAAGGTGTCCCATTCCTGATGGCCCCCTCTCATCCAGGCCCACTTCTAGACACAGAGGCGTACTCTGGGCTAGGATAGTGGGGCTCTGGTCCTGGGTGTTAGCCAATGACAACGAAGGGCTGAGAAAGTGACACAGTGATAGAACAGAGTGGCTGTGGACCCTCTTTGTCTCCAACCTCTGACAGGAGCTCATGAGGGATCCCTGGCCCCCTAGACTCAGGCAAAAGCCAAATTTTCTCCCCCACAGAGCGCCAGATACAGCATTGCTGATGGGTGTGGTGGGGAAGAGGAGGCCATGGGTTCTGGCTAGGGGACAGGAGGGTATCTGGACCCAGAGACTGCTGTCCTGCCCAGAAATCCCTCTGCTTGAACCTGGGCGAGATGGGGTTTCAGGGAGACCTGAGGGCAGCCGCATGGGCAGAGATCAGCTTCATGGGGCCAGAAGGAGCTTTGGAGTACATTAGCACAAAGCACAGACAGGAGCTTAGTTCTAGACCTTTCTTCAGGGATGTACATGTTTGTTTCAATACACAGCTTCCTTCCAGTTATTTACAGAGGCTATTTGAGACAGTTGCTATGGGCCTTGTAGCCAAAATGGGATAACTATAGTTGGGGATGGAGGACAGGCTCTTGGGACTCCTCGTGACATGTGAGGACCAGCTTTTTCCAGGGCATCTACAGCCTGGAGAGATGCTCTGGAACAAACAGGAACCATTTTCAAATAAGTAAATCTGAAGAAAGCTGCCCCTTCTAGCCCCTTTGTGGGAAGTCACAAGGCACATGAACATATTAAAGGCTCTGACAAGTCCTGCAGGTAAGCGTACCTATTCACTTTGATTCAACCTGCTATTTCCTTCTCTCACTTAATCATAGGTACTTTTATTTATTTATTTTATTTTTATTTTTTGGAGACAAAGTCTCACTTTGTTGCCCTCAGTGCTGTGGCATCATATCTCACAGCAACCTCAAATTCTTGGGCTAAGTGATCCTCTTGCCTCCGCCTCCCAAGCAGCTGGGACTACAGGTGCCTGCCACAATCCCTGGCTTTTTTTCCAGAGACAGGGTCTTGCTCTTGCTCCAACTGGTCTCAAACTCCTGATCTCAGGCAATCCACCCGCCCTGGCCTCCCAGAGTGCTAGGATTATGGGCATGTGCCACCACACCCAGCTGATCATAGGTACTTTTAGAGAAGAGCCCTGGTTATTCCCCATGGAACACACTTTAAGACATGCTAGGGGTGAAGTAATAATGTCTTTTATGTCTCCTGAAGCCCCTGAGCTCCAGATATTAGAGCCTAGGAATGGGGGAGGTTGGAGGGGAGATCGTGATTAATCCACCCATTAGGGGGTGGCTATAGCCCCTTCAGCCTTGAAAAGAAAGTCCAAGGACATCTCAAGTGTAGGAAAGCTTAGAACAGGAGCTTGGAAGGGGAGATGGCCTTCTCACCAACACCAGGGACAGAATCTGAGCTTTCATCTGGTTGACTTCCTGCCTGCATATACCTTCCCACCTGCTTGCGATCCCAGAGTTCCTTGAGGAGCCAAGTTGGGCCTGTTCTCAGTTCATTCAGGGTATTATGCAAGCTGGCACGAAGTCTTTGCAGGAGGCAGGAGGGAAGAGGGGGCGAGGTGTACTGCAGACCCACCACTTCACTGACTGAAGGCAACAGAGTGGCAGGTGACTCTTCTGGACTTCTGGGGCAAGGAGGCTGGCTCCAGAGACCCAGGGTGTCAAGAACAAAACCCTGGCACTGTGTCCTGTGTTTGGGTCCTGCTGTCCAGGCTCTTCCCGTGTGGTCCAGCCTTGGGGCATGTCTGCTTGTTAGACGCCCACGGGCCGCAACATCATGCGAGTGGCACACAGTGAGTAGCTGGGGCCCTGGAAGTAGTGCCAGCGGATGCCGTTGAGCTTGCGCACGTGGTGGCGAGCTGGGTAGTAGATGCCATTGAGGTTGGAGAGGCCACAAGCGTCAAACCACCACCCTGGTGGACGAGGAAAGAAAGAGCGTTTGGGGAGTGGGGGCCCAGCCAATAGGGCGGGGGCAGCCCCTGTTCCCCAAAGAGAACAAAGGCTGAACTGGGCTGTTACCTCCTCCAGGAAGCAGCTTGCTGGAGATGTGGCTGGGTGGGCATGGGTGGGGATGACAACAGACTCTCCACTCAGGGGGGCCTGGGGGAGAAGGGGCTGCCCCGCCTTCTCCCCACCCCTTTGTGACTCTCCCTTCCTCCTTCACCTGCCTCCCACCTTCCTGGCCCCCACCTCTCCACATTGCCCTCCCATTGCTTCTAGCGGTGTCTTTCATTCTCTCTGAGTCTCTTATACACTGGCTTTGTCTCTCCCTCTCTGACGGTCTCTAAGCCGTGTCCATCTCTGTGTGTCTCTTTCTGTGTCTGTCCTTCCCTGACAGTCTCTGCTGCCCTGTCTTTCACTAGGTCTCTCTTACATGCTGTGTCCACCTCCTGGCCTCACCCTGGGCCCCAGCTCTCCCTCTGTGCTCCTCTGTCCCTCTGTAGCTTGCTGTCGGCCCCCCTATCTCGCTCTGCCTCCATCTGTCCCTGTCTCTGTCTCAGGAAATCTCTCCTCCTGCCTCTGTCCTTCCCACTCTGTCTCTGGCTGTCACTTATCTCCATATCCCACTCTTTGTCCTCTGTTCACCTGTCTCCCCGATCCCGGTCCTGCTTGGCCTGGGAGGGGGTGTCCTGGGGTAGGGACTGATAGGACACTGTGCCTCCACCTGCTGCCCACCTTCAGCATCCCCCCAGCCTGGTCTCTCCGGCAAACTGAGGAGCAGCTTTAGGAGGTGAGACCTTGAAGGGGACCTGGAGGACCTAGTGGGAGAAGTTATGGATGGGGCATTAACCTGCAACCACCTCCTGGCAGCATTTGGGTGCACCAGGCCCTGGGCAGGGAATGTGGGTGTCCATTCAGGTCAGCCCGTGGGTGGGAACTTCCTGCACCCACCTCCAGACAGCATCTGGGCACACTTGCAGAGGCAGTTGTCATTATCCGCGTCGCGTGTGCTGAAGTTGGTGCCCTGCAGGACCAGGCCGCTCTGGTGCCCTGCTGAGCCGCTGTACCCGCTCAGGGAAAGCCTGAAGCCACCCGGAAGTCGACGTGGGAGAAGATGCTCAGAGTCAGGTTGGAGCTGTGTTGAGAAAGAGCCTCCCCAGGGCCTGTGTCCCAGGCTGGGTTTCCCACTGGCTGTCCTAGGAGGGGAAGCCCCAGCCCGGGGAGGGAGGCTGGACCATTTCCCCTTCTGGGCTATTCCCCCTGCCTGCTGCCTCCCAGGGAAAAAGTCCCTACTGTATGCCTGGCCTCCCTCATCTCATTGACCTGAGTCTTGGAGAGAAGTGAGAATGATCATGATGACAATAATAATGAGGACATGGCTAATTTTTTTTTTGAGCATCTACTATGTGCCAGACATTGTTCAAAGTGCTTTGCATGGGTTAAGTCACTCTCACAGCATCTCATTATTCCCATTTTACATATGAAGAAATGAACATCTCAAAAGCCAAAGAAACCTGCCCAAGGTCTCAGGGCCAATGAGGTCAGAGCCAGATGCCAGACCAGTACAGCCTGAGTTGGGGTCTATGGGCACTCTGCTTCCCAACCCCATCATACCGCCTCACATCTGCCCACCACTTCCAGGAAGCCTCCCTTGACCACAACAGCCCCCAATGATCTATGCCTTGGGGAAGCCCAGCTCTGCAACATTGGCACCTGCAGCCAGCTGGAGGACGTTTATATTTTTTTTCCAGGCTCTGTGGCCCTGGTGGGTACATCTGTGCCTGCCTGATGACAAATACCTTGAGATCTGGGGGCAGAACCCTGCATTCAAATCCCAGCTCTGCCAGTGGATAGCTGCCTGATCTGGGGAAGACTGCTGCGCCTCCCTGAGCCTCAGGTTCCTCATCTGGTCAAATGATAATGTCACTGTCTGTGATATTGAAAGTGTCGATCTCTTCTGTTACTGCGATTCAATGACATGTGTGAAGCACGCAGAGAAGTGCCTTACATGGCGAGTGCTTGTTATTCAGCCCTTTGCCCATGACTGAGCTGGTTGGAGAGGATGTAGGATGGTTGTATCTGGTGTGTCTTTGCGGCTGGAGCAGCCGTGGCAGGGAGCCAGGTTGGAAGTGGCTCAGGAGGTCCTGCTGGGTGGAGGCATGTGCAGCCCTGCAGCTCAAGGAAGCTCTGCAGAGTCTCCCAGTGGTGTCCAGAGGGAGTGTGGGGCCTGAGCTTGTGGCTGGCTCAGTCCTCACACCTCTCACCCATGGGCTGTGGCTGTGGTGAGGCAGGGGTGCAGCCCTTGGGGTCCAGATGGCAATGAGCAGCCGTGATGTCCTAACTATGCTCTTCACCCGCTATTCTGGGTTCACAGGACTGGTGTTGCAAATGCTCCCTGCAAAGAGGCCTGTCTGTCTATCCAGGAGCTCCCTGTAGTGAGGACAGGTAAGCTGGCCACCCTTCTCGTAGCCATTGAGTGTTCCCTTGAGGGCTCAGTGATGTCAGCTCGAGGCCAGGTTCAGGGCTCCTGCTGAGGCTGAGGTTTGGGGTCACATTCAATCTGGGGCTTGGTAGAATCAAGGCTGAGCAAAGGTGACCGGTCTCACAGGTTGACTCCAGCAACACCAGCCCCTCTGTTGCTCCTAAGTCATCTACTCAGCCTTTACCTCTATTTCCATCCCCTCTGGAAGGCAGGATCAGGATCTGTGACCTCTGGAGGACCCCCAGTCATGGGCCAGGGACCTGCCACTTCAGATGCTCTTAAGTGTGTCCATGGCTCAGGCCTAAGAAAATTCAAATAGGTGAATGTCTTGGGGGTCCCCAAATAAAACACACAAGGTGTAATACCTTCTGCCTGTGTGTGCATGCGTGCGTCAGTATTGAGTTTGTGCTGGGATATCTACTGTGAGTCTGAGCATGTGCTCTGGAATCTGTCTCTCTACCTGGGCTTGTATGTGTTGCACTTGTGAAAGTTCCTGAAAGGCATGTTTGCATGTGTCTAGGTGTGTCTTTGCGTGCGCTTGTGAGAATAGTGTGTGTGTGCTCTGAAGTCCCCTGCCCTGGCCACTTTCTCTGCAGTCTTATGCATGTAGCCCAGGGGTGTGGTGAGGCCCTCCAAGGTACTTGTGTGTCTGTATCCCCCAGTTTCTCTGCATACATCTTGCTCTGCTAGTTGGGCCTGGGTGGTGGACACCTATGGAAGGCAGACTCCAGGGCTCGGTCTGAGTCTTCTCTCATCCTCTCCACCCGGTGGCTATTTCCTTCAGAGGCTTAAACATGTACACCAGCCAGGCTCCATGAGGTCCCCACACCTGTGTCTGACAACCGAGGAGCTCCTCCCACCCCACCCCTGCCTCCCAGCTGCTGACTGTGCACACGCTCCACCCCTGGGCTTCCTTATGGGGATCCTCCTCACCTTAGGTGACCCTGTAAGGTGGGGGAGCCAGTGTCTGCTCTGTTACTCTCCCCCATACCCATGCTTTCCAGGATCTCCAACCACAGTCCCCCCAGGCTTTTCCTGAAGGAGTAGACATTTTTCCTTATGATCTAACAGTACTTAAAAGAGTCTTGCTCCTGTTTAGGGTATGTGTGGCATGGCTGGCTGTTACCTCTCTCTCTGCCTTTTTTCAGACCGTCCTCATTGCCTGTTGTGCCCTTCCTATCCTTTCTTTATCTAAAGAATACCCATTCACTATAGGTGTCACCTCCTCCAACGAGTCTTCGCTGGTTGCACTCATCTCCATGTCCCCTGTGCTTTCCTTTTCAGCACCTCTTGTCTCCCTGGACGTGTGGGGTTGCCTGGGGACATGCCCACCTTCACACACACACACACCCCACTCTTAACTTGTGAATGACTTTGAGAGGTACAGACCACTCCAATTCTTCCTAAAATGACCAGTACCAGCTCATGCCTGGCATAGGTTGAGTGTTCTGCAGGAGGCTCTGCAGAAGGTCAAGTAAATTTGGGCACAACTTTCTGGAGCTGTGGGCAGGGAGATCTCCACATCTCAGATGGAAAGCTAGAGAGGACATCAAGTTCACATATGAAAGCATGGCAAGGGGATCCAAATCTAACAGACATGTACATATTTGCGCGGATGGACACAAATACTATAGATAATTGGGTAGATGCATAAATGTTATATTCCTGCCTTTGAATATATTGTTCACATATCTCCAACTTTTATTTAACACTCACCATATACTATGTGTCCTACTATAGATTATCCTATTTATGATATAGACACTTTTTTTACAGATGGGGAAACTGAGGCACATGGAGGTTAAGTAACCTGCCTAAGGGCCAGTAAGATGGAGCCAGGACCCATACCTGGGTAGTCTGGCTCCAGGGTCTGTATCTCTAGTACAATGAGATGCTTCTCCTGATGTTTCATCCCGAAGACAAACGGCAGTCCCTGCACTTGGGACCACAGAAATTGCTGCTTAATTGCTATGTGTATAGGAAAGCCAGCTTTCTTTTAAGCACTTATCATAGTCCAGGCACTGGGGATGGAAACAGCAGTGAACTAGACAGGTGTGGTTCCAGGTTACACAGAGCTGGCCGGCTAAGGGTATAAAGGGCTGCCTAAGGAAAGCAATTGTATTATTTGCTGAATGTTTACTAGATGCCACATCATGTGTCAATGTTTTATGTGTGGTGTCTCATTTAAGACACATAACACGCTGAATGTGGTAGTTACACTTAGGGCACCCATTTTACAGATGAGAAGGTGGAGGGACTTGCTCAGAGTCATTCAGGGAAATAGTGATGAAATCAGGACTTAACTCTTTGCTTCATGGTCAGTGGCTTAAGTACTGGTTGGCAGGGTATTGTGGCTGTCCCTGGTCAGTTGTGAGGAGTAGGGGACATCCAGCTCAGCTCTCCCCAGCCTAGACTCAGGAAATGTCTCATTCAGCTCTGGACCTTGTACTTCAAATAGGAACATTATTAGATTGTGGTGGGTCCTCCCTAGCTGGGGGAAATAGGGAACATTTAATAAGAAGAGAGGTGGGGTCATATTAGTAAGTGCTCAGAAGCAGAATCAGGTGTAAAATGTGGTTGAAGGGCAGAGAGATTTGGGATTCTGGGACGGGGGTTCAGAGATTCCTTAGAAGGAAGTAACCTCCAGTGTAGTGGAGGTATTCCAGCATCTGAATGATGACTGCAGCTGTGGAGAGGATCCTGGCAACCTTTGAAGAACCAGGTGATGTGTGAGGTCCTTTGCATCCTGGTGAGTGTGAGTCTGTTGACCAAATTCTGGCCTGGTTCAGAGATAGCCAACACCCAGACTTATCTTTGAGATGCTTGAGTGTCTCAGACAGGCAACACCATGTTGTGGAGACACCATGGAGACTTTTGGTGGTAGGGAGACCTGAGTTCAAATCCAGACTGTACTTAACTTGTACTTAACAATAAGTTAAGTACCCTTTGGAAGAGGTACTTAAACTCAGTACCTCAGTTTCCATATTACTAAGGTAGGTACAGTAATGCATACCTGAAAGTGTTGTGGGGAGGATTAAATGAAGTAATGTGCCTGGGACATAGTAGGTGCTCAATAAGTGCTCATTTCTTTTCCTAAACACCAAGAACTTGGCTGAAGAAGGAATGGAAAACCTTGATGATTTTACAATATCCTCATATTCAAGCCCATCCTGCTAGTTAAGACTCAGAGAAGCTAGACCTTGACTTGGCCACATTTGCAAGCTGTAGTAGAGCTGGAATGAGCCAAGGCTTCCCACCTCCCAGCTCAGGGACCTTTCCACCCACCCCAGAGCAAGTCACCTCCCTCCTCTGGTCTCTATAAAATGGATGACTCAGGGTGACTGACCTTGGAATGCCCCTTCCTGCTCCCAGCTTGGTGGTGCCAGCAACATTCTTTCTACCCCACCCAGCAGCCACGATGTGCTGAGTGCTAACCAGCCGCCTCCAGACCCCGTGACGTGAGCCCAAATGGAGGACAGATGGTAAGAACAGGAGACGCCCAGGGACTGACCCTTGGTGTATTCTGCAGTGACTAGCTCAGGGACCCCAGCCACCCACCAGCCTGAGGCCCAAGCCCACCTGTAGAGCTGCCCTTCGCTGCCCAGCTGGAAATGCTCATACTGGGCGTAGGCCTCGTGGCCTTCCCAGTCTTGCAGCTCCACACGCAGAGAGTAGGCTGCTCCGCTGGTGAGCTGGTGCACCACCTCATTGCCCAGCCAGTGCTCCCCGGCTGGGTCGCCGAAGCCCTACAGGGAGGGGAAGGTGGGGGTGGGCTCCATGCTGAGGAGGGAGGCTACACCTCTGGCAGAGGAGCGAGGCTGGGCCAGGCTCCAGGGCAACTTATCCAAAACCACTGTGCCTAATGATCACATTCATAAGTATAGAGTGAGCAGGCCTGGGGGGTGGTAGCCCCCCACCTCCTAGAGGAAAAACACCAAGACATTTGCACATGTAAAAGCCTATTGAAAATAACTAAAGTCACATTTCTCAGAAGTTTAAGAATAGGCAAAACTAATTTATGGTAATAAAGTCAGAATAGTGACCAACTTTGGGGGACATTGACTGGGAGGGGGCATAAGGGGGGCTTCTGGAGTGCTGGAAGTGTACATTTAGCTCTGAATGGTGGTCATGTAAAAGTTCACTAAGCCCTACGTGTATATTGAGATTTGTGCACTTAGCCACATGTGTATTAAACCTCAATAAAAATAAAGTGAAAAATTTTAATCAGCTACAGAAATAGTAGAGCATACTTTGTTCAGTGACAGCAGTCACTGCAAAATTTCAGTGGCTAAAAACATAAAGCTAAGAGTACAGGAGTGTCTTGTTCCAGGGCTCTTTGGCTAGAACAACAATTCAGCACCAAGGACAGGGCCGTACCAAAGCCCCACTCCCCATTTTTGTCACAATGTGCCACTGATTAGCTTAGTGGTTCATATTCAACACTCTTTTGTGTATTTATGTATCTGAACATTCTAGTCCTCTGCCATTTTAATGACTGATTCAAGAACACTCATAATGTGGTATTTATTTTTAAGTATTTATCAAATGAACAGCCAACAGACACAAATACTAATAGTGCTGTTACCTTGTGGATATCTTTTTCTATTTCTTTTGTTTTGAAAACTTTAGGAGCTTTTAAGTCAGCTTACAATAAAACTCTTTATTCAAAATTTAATTAAAGATTTGGAAGACAATCAGGTTCTATTTCTCATCTTACAAGATGCTTGTGGTCTTGGAGCCCACAATTCCACATGAAAGAATTTTTCCTGCAGATGTAGCCATGGATGTGTAGAAAGACAAGAAAATTTACTTAAACAGTGCAGACAGGAATTGGTAGGGCAGATTGCTTTTCTGTCCCATCCTTTGTACTCTTTAGGATTTTTTTTAAGCAATGTATATATATTATCTTTTCCAAACATGAAAATAAAGTTAAGCTTTCTTAGGATATATATCAAAACTTTTGAAAAGAGTGTTCAAATTCAGGTGATAGTGACTTGGAAAGTAAACGTGTACTGGGTAAATTTATTTGAAGGTGGTTGGCATTAAGTGAGATGATTTTTTTTTTTTCTGTGAAGGGGGAGGGCCAACCAGTTCCCTTTCAAACACCCAACCCCTGCCCCAGGTTTCAGGGCTGAATGGCCTCTCCCCAGGGCAGAGTGTTACCTGTCTGTAATCCTTCCAGTTCCGCTGGAAATTCACACTACCGTTCTCACGGCGCTGGATCAGGGTCCAGCCGCCTCCATTGGCCTCCATGTCACAGAACACCTGGAGGGAATGGGGTTGGGGGGCAGCTGGAAGCTCTTAGAGGCCCCCAGAGCTTGGTCTGGGCTGGCTCAAATGTGACTCAGCTGATGGACCCCCACAGAGCAACAGGTAAGTCTGGTGGTCAAAGGCAACAGAAGACCCAATTAAAATTTCTTTCTTCTTCTTCTTCTTCTTTTTTTTTTTTTTTTTTGTAGAGACAGAGTCTCACTCCATCGCCCTCAGTAGAGTGCCATGGCATTACAGCTCACAGCAACCTCCAACTCCTGAGCTTAGGCGATTGTCTTGCCTCAGCCTCCCAAGTAGCTGGGACTACAGGTACCCGCCACAATGCCTGGCTATTTTTTTGTTGCAGTTTGGCTGGGGCCAGGTTCGAACCCACCACCCTCAGTATATGGGGCTGGCGCCCTACCCACTGAGCCATAGGCGCTGCCTCACAATTAAAATTTCTTATCTGTTGTCATCATTTTTCTGAAGTAGTGGGTGTAGCCCTTTCAGAGCCACCTTCTTATTTGGAAAATGGGGTTCATATCTTACCCTCTTTGTGCCTCAGTTTCTCATCTCCAAACTGGGATTGTTGTGGGAATTAAATGAGATGAGTCCTGTAAAGTGTTTAGAGCAGAGCAACTTCACTCACAGCAGCTTTAAACTCCTGGGCTCAAGCTATCCTCTTGCCTCAGTCTTCTGAGTGGCTAAGACTACAGGCACCTGCCACAATGGTCTTTCTATTTTTAGTAGAGACAGAGTCTTGCTCTTGCTCAAGCAATCCTCCCACCGCGGCCTCCCAGAGTGCTAGGATTACAGGTATGAGCCACCACACCCAGCCTGTAAGAATGATTTTTAAGGGGCCAGGCATAGTGACTCACGCCTGTAATCCTAGTACTCTGGGAGGCCGAGGTGGGTGGATTGCCTGAGGTCACAGGTTCTAGACCAGCCTGAGCCAGAGCGAGACCTCATCTCTAAAAATAGCCAGGTATTGTAGCTGGTGCCTGTAGTCCCAGCTACTTGGGAGGCTGAGGCAAGAGAATTGCTAGAACCCAGGACTTTGAGGTTGCTGCGAGCTATGATACCACAACACTCTACCGAGGGCAATAAAGTGAGACTCTGTCTCCAAAAAAATTAATAAATTAAATTTAAAAAATAAAAAAATAAGAAAGATTTTTAAAATTCTTCCTTCCTTCCTTCCTTCCTTCCTTCCTTCCTTCCTTCCTTCCACAGACAGGGTCTTGCTCTATTGTTCAGGCTGGAGAGCAGTGAAGCAATCACCTCTCATTGCAGCCTTGAACTCCTGGGCTCAAGCCATCTTCCCCACTCAGACTCCCAAGTAGCTGGGACTACAGGTTGAAGTTACCACACCCAGCACTGTAAGAATTAAATATTAATAGGCGTCAAGTGCTTAGTGCACAATGTAGACTCAGGAAATACTATTACTACCATCATTCAGTGGATAAATGTTTTCTGAGCACCTACAACATGCCAGGCTCTGTTCAAGGCACTAGGGATGCCAGTATGGATAAAAGTTTATTGTCTCAAAGAACTTATATTTGTGGCAACTAATATATATCAGCCTAACCTTTGTTCAAGTATTTTTCCAGCCAGTTCAGTACATGCTTGATGTTCAGTAAACACAAATATGGTGCCTGGATCTGGACTAAATGAACCAACAAATCAAAGATAAATGAACCCTCAGTGCTGGCTCAGTCTGTAGGAAGCTATGATAGGGCAGATAGAATATTGATTATGAATATTTGGGCAACTACCATGAGGGACCCCCAAGAGGGAGTCACTGGGTAACCCTGGATGGCTTCCTGGAAGAGGTGGCATTGGAAGAAGGCATTGGATAGTGATGTGCCTGCCAGGTAGAGGTGAGTGGGAATGGCATTTCTAGTGGGGAGAGCAGCAGGAATAGAGGCTCTGAGATAGGAAAGATCTGCTAAGGAAGAGAAGACAGTAGCATCTGTAATAGAGGTAGCACAGAGTGAAGGAAAGGAAACTGAGGCCCAGAGAGGGCTAGAACTTGCTTAAGGTAAATGAGTCAAAAGTAAAGCTGAGGTTTGAGCCTAGATCTCTTGCTTCCCAGACCAGCTCTTCCCTCTCTATCAATGCTCCCAAATTTCAGGCATTTACACCTGCCAGAGTTCCATCACCGCTGAATTTACTTAGTTTCACATAGCATATTTACTTTGAAAAATTGTGTCCTTTATTTTTCACTGAAATATTTAGATTAAATCTAATCTAAAATGAAATCTTACCAGCACCATAGATGGAAAACTAGTAACACTTGCCTTTATTCAGAAAATTGTAAAAATATAATGAACACAAAACAATAGAATTCTATCTAGGCACACTGTTGCTAGCACAGGGCCCTAGGCTTGATCTCTTTTTGTTAAGAGGAAAGTTTAGCAAGGGTGTGAGGTGTTCAAGACCATCTGGACACATCTGAGCCATTCTCCTTGATATATTCACAAGGGTTGAAAGGAAATTGAAGAAGGGAATTATGAAATGGGAACCCTGGATAGTTGCTGCCCATGCTTTTTCCCTTCTGGGGTCTGGCCCTAAACCCTCCCTCTGGACATCCACACTTCCCTTTGACCCCTCCCTGTCTGCTGGCTGGACCTGAAAGTTCAGGGCAACCTTGGGAGTCACTGAAAATGGGGACACCTTCATCGGCTCTAGTTTCTAATCTCCCATGTGGAGCAAAGCCCCAACTTCTGCCTTCACCTGGACTATATGTAAACTAGAAAGACAATTCTTTGTGCTAAACTCCTAGAGTTTCAGCGTTTATCAGTAATATCAGTTAGCATCACCTTAACCTGCACAGAACCATCTCCTGTTATTCCAATTTAAAAAAATCTCTGGAGAAGATCCTGGCGAAGGATGCACTTCCAACTTTGGGCATGTCTGCTTAACCCTAAGATCTGACCCCTGATGGGGTGGGGGCTTCAGAAGGCAGGGCCATTCCCACCTTCTCCAGTATCATAGACGTTGGACAAAGCCTGTTGTTGATGGGGACATATGTCTGGGAAGCCCTGGACTCAGCATGCTCTGGTGGCCTCGGTTCCCAGGGAGCCTCCTAACCTTCCTGGGCTCTGTCATGTTGCCCACATGGATGGTGTAGACACCACTGGCATTGGTCCCGAAGCGCTGGATCTCTGCACAGTCCTGAAACACCTGCTCAGCTGCCCTCATGGAGGCTGCAATAGGATAAAACAAAAGTCAGCTGGAAGTGAGCAAGAAGAGAGGGAAAGGAGCAGAGAGCAAGCCTGTCTGCTCTGTGCCAGGTTCTGGGCTGGGAGGTGCTGGGGAAAGGAAGATGGATCAGACCTGGGAGGTTTTCTAGAGGAGGTGACAGTAATCTGGGACCTGGACTACGAGCAGGAGTTGCCCAGATGGAGAAGTGGAGGGCGTTCTAGGCAGAGGGAAGAGCATATGCAGATGCTCCAAGGGGGGAACAGTCCTGGTGTGTGCAGGGGACAGGATGTGGGGAGGCACCAGAGGCTGCTGCCAGGGAGAAGAAATGACTCACCATGAGAACAGAGCTGCGGCCACATAGCCCCATGGCTGTTTGATGAAAGGGAGAGGGGGAGAAAGGAAGGGGAGACAAAGGAGGCTGAGATTTCAGTGGGGCCAGGTCAGTCTTAAATGCCAGCCTGAGGAGCCCAACTCTCTGTGCTGAGGAAGAGCACTCTGGCCAGAGTGTGGCGTGGGGCCAGCAGGGGGTGAGACCAGAAAGGACGCTGATAGAGTCCTCTAGGAGAAGATAATCAGGGCCTGAACTCCAGCGAGGTATTTCCCATTTCACAGACCAACCAACTGAGGCCTCAGAGTGAAGTAACTGACCCAATTGCACATGGGGCAGGGCCTTTCCTCCTTGGAGTTCCCTTGGGTGGGAGGTCTTGGGCTTTCTTCCACAGTCAGCACTTTTGGCAGAACCTTTCTGTAGCCCTGGACAAGGTTCCCTCATTCTGCTCTCTCTGGGAATCCACAACTAATTTTAGAGGGCTCATGTTTCTTCCCTTTGAACTGCATGAGATCAAGAGAGTATTAATTTAACAACCCAAATGTACCAAGGCCCTGGAAAAAGTGACTATTGACAAATAAACTGCAATGATTTAAAACCCCTCTGCTCAATTAGTGTAATCCAGTTAGAGGTTTGGACTGTGATTCTACCATCATCCATCTCTCTGGGCAGGTACCGATGGAGGGGGTAAAATTTCAGATGGATAAGTGTCAACACCAATAAGGAACCATGAGGCTACTGGGAGGCAGGACTTCCTGTTTTGGCTTCACACCTGAAGCTGGATCTCAGATCCTGGATCTGGGATACTTATCTGAAAGAGTCTGTTGATCTCATATCACAAATCCATCTCAGCCTGTGCATAGACATTTCCTGGGCAGGGGTCTTCCCTGTCCCACCTGTCAGCATTCCCTAGATGCCCCTGGGGAACTGGAGCCAAGCATGGGGGAGGGGGAGCTGGCCTATAGGTGAGCAGAGATGGGTCAAACTTTACCCGGTGAGGTAAGGGCAGAGCTGGGCGTTGACCTGAGATTTCCAGCCAATCTTTCTAAGTCTCTGTCCACTGTTACTTTTCTTAGTCAACAACAATAGCAATAACAGCAATAATAACAGCAACAATAAAAGTGAATATCCACTACGTATTGTAGCGTTTCCTAGGTGCTGCATACTTTCAGAGGCAATTTGGGGCCAGCAAAAATACGTGGGGTGGGGGAGTGTGTAAGAATAGGATAGACTTGCTATTAAAATACAATAGATTTTGACCCCAGCCTAGGCCCTTCTGAGTCTCTGGGTTAGTAATTTGTACCAGTTCCACCCCCTCTTGGTCCTAGGTACTGTGCTGAGCCTCTTCATGTACACGCACTGATCTGGTCATCTGGGCAAGAAACCATTTTATAGGTGAGGAAAATTGAGGCTCTGAGAAATTAAATGACTTATGCAAAAATCCCAGTGAAGGACACAGCACTTGAACTCTGGTCCATCTGACTGCAAAGCCAGTGCCCTTCCTACCACATACCCTACCCTGGGTCTCCACTACCATGCATACATAAGGCTGGGCACACAGTCTGCATTAAGGGATGCTGTTTTTATACTGAGCACAGGTCAGGTCTTTCCTACATGTGTCCCTGCCCTTCTAACCTCTGAACCTAGCTCCTTGGTGCCTGGAAACAGCAAGAGACGTGGCCCTCTTCTTTCACCAGCTTCCACCTGCTCAGCAGGGGTGCTCCCTCCCTGCCCAGTCCCATCCAGTCCCTGTGCCCAGTCCCATCCAGGCCTCTGCTCTATCGGCTCTTTCAGTTTCACCATGTAGAAGGGGGCAAAGCAGCTCCCTGGTGTACTTCCTTGGTGACAGTGGGGAGGAGCACAGGGTGTTTGGGCAAAGGGTGCCCGAGGTGAGGTCCTCAGCATAGACTCTGACCCAGACGAGTGAGCAGATATTCAGCCACAGCTGGAGACTAGGTTAATGGTGGGCTGGTGGGGAGAGGCGCTGGGCTCAGGCCCTGTGCCTTGGGCTGAGCTACAAGAAACGCACACATGGTATTGATTCTGGCAGCCTTGCTACCAGGGCTAGTACAGGCTGGTGATGGGTTCGGATCACCCCATATCTTATGGGGTGTTTGGAAGGCATCCACTTCTGCTGTGTCTTCCTTGGGCCTCAAACCTTCACCTAGCAGGGTCTGCCAGACTTAGATGAAACCAGGGTGGGATCCTTTGCAAATCCCTTTCAGCCATGGATGTGCCTGGAATTCTGTCATTGTTGCTTGAATTCTTGTGCCTTAAAGGCTTCTAGTCTCTCCCTGTGGCAATCCAGGGTTGGTAGGAGCCCCTTCCTTGGTCTTTCTCTCTAACCAAGGCATTGCCTAATCTGTGGTTCTAATCAGAGCTTCCTCAATGTAGAACCACCCTGTTCAAAAGCCTCCTAAGTCTTCCATTGGCTTCAGGATAAAGTCCCTTCTCCTTTAGCACAGCTCTTGGGTCGTTCATGCCCTGGAAACTTCAGGAACACTAATAGTAGAATATCTGGTACATGCATAGTAGGACTTGAAAATGCACATTTTCCTTTCTTTCCCTCTGGGACCCACAGACAGGGATGTGGTCATTTTTGCAAGAGAGAGAGGCCATGACTGTCCTGTTTGCTGCTGTATCCCCAGCACCTAGCCTTGGGCCTGGTGCACAGTGGATGCTCAGTAAATGTTTGTTGATTGAGTGATTGAAGCTGGAACCAGGAATGCATCGGCCACCCCAGGTGGACCCCATTAGAAAACGTCAGTGAGGGCAGGGAGTACTCCAGGCATTGGTCTCCCTTTCCAGAAGCCAGGGCCAGAGATGCTGCCTCACTTTTATTTGGCCTTCTTGGGACATTATAGTTAGAGAAGTCCTTGGAGTGCATTGAGTGTAACCCTCCCCATTCTATAGATAGGTAAACTGAGGCGCAGGGAGGGGTAGGGCAAGCCCAGGCAAGTAGGGCTGGAGCTGAATCCTGGGCTGCTTTTTTCTTTGTCATTGTCATTACCTCCACTAAACAGAGGGGAAAACTGAGGCCAAGAGGGGGACGGGCATGCCCAAGATCACCCATGGAGTCCGAGGCCAGAGTCTGACGTGGCTCCTCTTAGGACTGTAGTGTTTGCCATTGTTATTACTGTCTGTTGTTCCTTTCCCGCCATGGGGCCCAGGCCCAGAGAGAACCACGAGGGCGAGCAGGGTCTCCTCCCCTTTCCCGACTTTCTCCCACCACGCTGGGGCGCAAGCCGCTTGCTCACCCGGGCCCTGGGCCACCGCGCTCACCAGGCGCTGCACCGACTCCAGCAGCTGGCGCTGCTGGCGCTGCAGGAGGCTGGAGTTGCTGCTGGCGGCGCGCAGGCTGCGCTCGAGGCCGGCGAGGGCGCCGCTCTGACGGCCCAGCAGGCGCCGCAGCCGCTCCTTCTCGCCGCGGAGGCTGGCCAGCTCGGCTTGCTGCTGCGTCTCCAGAGCCTGCACCCGCGTCTCCAGCGCGCTACGGAGCAGAGAGCGCACGGCGGTGAGCGTGTGGTCCCCGTGGCTTCCCCTGGGCCCCACGCCGAGGCTCAAGAGAGGTGGAGCACTCTTCCCTGGGTCACACAGCCCAGCAGCCCGTGCCTGCTACAGGCACAGACCGAGGAGGAAGATGGATTGGGGTCCGTAGAGGAAGGAGAGCAAGGGCTGCAACCAGATAGCCATTGTCAAATTCCAAGTATATTCACCCTTTGACCCAGCAGTCCACTCCCAGAGATACCCTCCAGGGAGCAGGGGCAAGCAAAACTTTAGAGGCGTGCTTGTAAAAGAGCAGCCCACATGCCAGGACTGGCCGAATCTGTTGTGTTTGGGCGTTGAAATGTTCTGCAGCCAGGAAGAAGGAGGCAGAGCCTATTTGCACAGATTGGAAAGATGCCCAGACTTGGGGCTGACAAATCGGTGCCTCGAGTCTAACCCCATGTGCAGGAAGATGAGAGAGAGAGAAAGGCACCAATGTAAAGGTAGAGAGATATGGGCGAACACACAGAAGGCTGTGGAAGGGAAAGACCACAGTGGTCCCTATGTTTAGAGAGAACATGAAAGAAAACCCACTACCTGGTGTGACTTGGGTTTTGGGGGGAAGAGGTAATAGGGGCTAGGTCGGGGGGAGACCAAGTTTCACTTCTATTTTATACAGGTCTCTTTGCCAGCTGATATCATAATAAACATGAAACATTTTTGTAATGGATTTAAAAGCAAAGAAGAATTTTATGAATTTTGGCGTTTTTATCCTCCAGATTTTATTTTATTTTATTGTTATTTTTGTTGTTGTTGTTGCAGTTGTCATTGTTGTTTAGCTGGCTTCGGCTGGGTTCAAACCCACCAGCCTGGGTTTATGTGGCCGGCGCCCTACCCCCTGAGCTACGGGTGCAGCCCCTTCAGATTTTATTTGTCAAATATGTGTGCAATGAGAGATGGAAATGTTATTCATTGTAGCACCGATTGGGATTAAAGACTGGAAGCAACCTGAATGCCCTTAATTGGGGACTGGGGAAATGAAAGCAGGACCAGCCACACAAAACATGGTGAACTTGGAGACAGAGTGAGCAAACACATCAGACAATTATAGACTATTTTCCTAGATGACTAGGCAAAAACAAAACATGGCAATGAGGTATGCTACTTTTGGACTTAGAAAGGATAAAAAGGGAAAGTACAGATAGAAGCTCCTTAAGTTACAATGGGGTTACAGCCCAATAAACCCATCGGAAGTTGAAATCTTGGAAGTCAAGAGGGGCATGGTGGCTCACGCCTGTAATCCTAGCACTCTGGGAGGCTGAGGTGTGTGGATTGCCTGAGCTCAAGAGTTTGAGACTAGCCTGAGCTAAAGTGAGACCCCACCTCTAAAAATAACTGGGCATTGTGGTGGGCGCCTGTAGTCCCAGCTTTACCCAGGAGCAAGAGAAGGCAAGAGAAGGCAAGAGAATTGCTTGAGCCCCAGAGTTTGAGGTTGTTTTGAGCTATGATGCCATGGCACTCTATCCAGAATGACAAAGTGAGACTCTGTCTCCAAAAAAAAAAAAAACAGGAAGAAGAAGAAAATCTTGTAAGTAAAAAATGCATTTAATATACCAAAGTTACTGAATATCTTAGCTTAAACATTGTCACAACACTTACATTAGCCTATGGTTGGGCAGAATCATCTAACATAAGGACTATTTTATAATTAGGTGTTGAATAGCTCATGTAATTTATGGAATACTATACTGAAAGAGGAAAGCAGAATGGCTGTAAGGGTACTCGAAGTAGTTTCTACTGAATGCTTATTGCTTTTGCATTGTTGTAAAGTTGAAAAATTTTAAGTTGAACCATCATAAGTTGGGGATCTTTATTGTGAACATTTGCATATTCATAAGAAATCCTGGAGTACCAGCTTATGGAACATGAGCTCCATGAAGACAGGGACTTTGGTCTATTTTTCACTTCTGTATCCCCAGTGTCTATAATAGTGCCTGACACATAGAAAGAGCTCAAAAATAATAGTTGGTGAATGAGTGGAAGGACACACAAGATGCTAGGAACAGTGGTCACTTCTGGCACAGGTGGGTAGGTGACTGAGGGACAGGGCTGGGAGGGAGACACATTACCATCCATTCAATTGTGCTGACCCATTCTGGAGACCAAGAAAATGAATCCAGTTAGGGATAAGGAATTTCCTCCAAACCCTAAATTATGCTACAGAAAGAGAGAGAATTTGGGCACACTCAGAGTCTAGAATTCTAGCTGTCTTCATGGGCCAAGAGTTGACTGTTGACATCCTCCATCACCATTGATTTCTTGGCACCTGATACCAATTCAGAGTGATTGAAAGTGTCCCAGTGCTTGCCACCAAGACCTTGGGGTGGGCAAACTGTCATTAATTGCACCCTGATCAGAGGGAGCTGGGTGATCCTGTGGCCTTATCCTGACGCAGCATGTAAGTAATTATAACATCTTGCCCTGTTGACAGGCCTGTGGCTGGTTCAGTGGGTAGAACTGAACTCAGGTTCTTCTAGAACCCTAACCTTGGCAGATTTTTCTCCACTCAGGTTGAAACGGAGATGAAATCAGCCTCAGTTGTCATATTTCTCTGCTTTATCTATACTCTGAGACTGTTTTCTTCTTAGTAATTTAAAGGGTGTTCCCCTGATGTATATTTGCTTATAAATGCAGAGACTCTGAAAGTATAGACAAGAGCCTGGTATCTGTGGTTGCTTCTGGGAAGGGGAGCAGGGGAGCCTGGTATCTGTGTTGCTTCTGGGAAGGGGAACAGAGGAGCCTGGTATCTGTGTTGCTTCTGGGAAGGGGAGCAGATTAATTTATTTACAAAGAAGTAAAGCCAACAAAATTTACCAGGTAAATTGTATGGTGGGTAAATTATATCTCAACAAAGCTGTTAAATTTACAGAAGGAAGGAAGGAAGAAGGGAAGGATCAAGATGTCTTGAGTCCCAGGAAAGTACCATCCTCTGTCCCCACCCAGTGATGGGACCAGGCCCTGTGTCTGCCTGGCCCCCAGCCCAGCCTCAGTCTGGACTCCAGCCCTGGTTTCAGTTGTCCTCCAGCACTAGCTAGTCCCAGCTCCAGTTCTAGTCCCCCAAATTGCTCCCTTGCCCCCGTCCACTATCTCAGACACTGGCCCAAGTCCAGCTTCCTGCCTTGGCTTCAGCCCTAGCCTCAGCCCCAGCCCTAGCTCTGGTTTCCACCCTGCATCCCAACCTCGACTCCCAGCCTGGTGCTGGGGCCAACACCCACCTGTTCTGGCCCTGCAGCCGGTGGAGCTCGTGGCCCTGCAGCAGCAACTGCTTCTCCAGCTTGTTGGTGGACAGGGAGGTCTCCAGCAGCTGGATCTCCATGCGGGACGTCTGGTTGAGGACCTGCCCCAGCAAGCAGAAGGGGAGTTGGGGCTTAGGAGCCCTGCCCAGCTGCCACCCACCTTAGGAGCCCACAGTGCCTTCCAGGCTAGAAAGTTGCTGATCCTCTTCCAAGCCAGTAGTTGCTGTGGTCACTCACTCCCGGGCCCTACCTGAGCTTATGATCTGCTCCTAAGTGGGCACTGCTGCATGTAGAGGTTCCAGGCCCCCTGCTGCTTAGGCCTGGAGGAGCTGTCCCTGACCCCCGCCGGCACTCATCAGCAAGTCCTGTCACCTCTGCTTTCCAAATGGCACCTGACCCCTGACCCCCTGGTCTGGAGCTCCCCCAGGCCTGGAGTTCCCCCTAGCCTCAGCCTCTATCTCCTGTGTCCTGTGTGTGTGAGCTTCCTCACAGGGCTCCCTATTCCCGTCCTTGTCCCTTGCAGTCCCTTCTCTTCTCAGTAGCCTGGGGTAGCCTTTTAAAACATATCCATTCTGTTCAAAATCTTCCTGTGGATCCATATCATGCAGTGGAAAAGCCCCAGTCCTCACCAGGACTGCAATGCGATCTGTCCCCACTGTGTCTGGCCCCTTGGCCACCACACCCGCACTGGTCAATCCAGCACACTGGTCTCCCGCTATGCCTGTAAC
Source organism: Perodicticus potto (assembly GCA_963574655.1). Lineage (NCBI taxonomy): Eukaryota > Metazoa > Chordata > Mammalia > Primates > Lorisidae > Perodicticus > Perodicticus potto. Next base: position 38,527 of record CAUYRH010107379.1, on the reverse strand, counting down.
CTGCCAGCAGGTGCTGCAGCCCCTTCACCGGGGCCTTTGGTCTCTGCCATAAGCCTGGCTCCAGTCCTGCCTTCTCCATGGCCCATCCTGGTCTTGCTGTGTGAAGGGGCCTCCCATTACTCCCGGCACACACCCTACCCCCACCCAGGCTCTCTCCTTAGTACTGTCACCATTGAGCACATAGTCACGTGTCACTTTACCACAGGGATATGTTCTGAGAAATGTGTCACTGGGGGTTTCATCGCTGTGTCTACATCACAGAGTGTGCTGACCTAGGTGGGGTAGCCGACTGTGCACATAGGCTCCGTGTCCTGGGCCACAAACCTGGACAGCAGGACACTGTACTGAGTGCTGCGGGCAACTGGAACATAGTGGTAAGTATTTGCATACCTAGACACATCTAAACATATAAAAGACACAGTAAAATACAGTATTATAATCTTATGAACGACCATCACGTATGTGGTCTGCCTTTGACCTGAATGTCGTTACTTAGCACATGACTTTATGTTACTTATCGCGTTCATTTTCTGGGTAAGCTCCGTGGGGTAGGGATATGGCTGTTTTTTGACTATTACAAATGAGAATCAGGTGTCATGACCAGTGCCTGGCATTCAACAAACATGTGCCCCATTTGTTATTTGCTTTTTCGTCCCTTCACTTCCTCACCCTCCCAATTTTCCTTCCCTCTGCCGCTCAGAGTCCTCAACCCCTGAGGTCTTTTGAATTATTTCTTATCCATCTTCCTTCTCCTGTGCTGTGCAAACACCCCAAGGGCAGAGGACTATGTCCCTCCACCCCTCACCTCTCACCCCAGGGCCCAGCATAGTCCTGGACACTGGAGTCACAGGAACAGAAAAGCCAGGGTCAGTGCCCACCCCTGGGGCTCATTTTGTGGGGGGAAAGGTTTGTGAAAAAGTCATAAGGAAGGTATTAGGGGTCTACAGGCCCAGAGGAGGCCTTGACCTTACCCAAGGACAGAGGTCAAGGCAAGGTGAGCTGGCCTGTGAGCCACCCTGGCCAGCTGTAGGCCCCTCAGTCCCATTGAGCATCTTTGTTACCTGAGCCTCCACGTTGGTCAGCTTGCGGGTCTGGGCGGTGGTCTGGTTCAAGAGGCTGGTGCCCAGCTCTAGCATGGTGGCCGTCTGGTTCTGGACCATGTGCTGCTGGGCCTGCGCCAGCTCTGACCTCAAGTTCATCTGGACGTACCTCTCTAGCTGTGGGAGACCACGGGCTGGGGTTATGGGGTAGGCTGGGGGGAGCCTCCGGTCACCCCCCGCATGTTCTCCATGGAAGGGCACAGAGTAGCCAAGGGGCTTGAAACATGACCCCAAGCCACCGTCATCTCTCACCTGGACTGTCCCAGGAGATTTGTCCCTGGTCTCTCTGCCTCCATCCTTGTCCCCTGCACAGTTTGTCCCTTACTCAGCTGCCTGAGGGATCTCATTAAGCCTAAGTCAAGTCACCCCCTCTTCTGCTCAAAACTCTCCCTCAGAGGTGGGGCCGTGGCCACAGGTTCCCCCCTAACCTGGAAGGCTGCCCCTCTCCTCTCTTCTGCTAGTCCTGTCTGCTCGCTCACCCCGCTCCATACGCAGTTCCTCTGTGACATCCCTCCAACACAGCAAACACGCTCCCATCCCAGAGTCTTTGCAAATGCAATTTTCTCAATATTCCTCTGAACTCCCCACCCAGCCCCATCTGCAGGGCTTGCTTCCTCATGTCATTTCAGGTTTCTTTTTTCTTTTCTTTTTTTTTGTAGAGACAGAGTCTCACTCTATCGCCCTCGGTAGAGTGCTGTGGAGTCACAGCTCACAGCAACCTCCAGCTCCTGGGCTTAGGAGATTTCTCTTGCCTCAGCCTCCCAAGTAGCTGAAACTACAGGCGCCCGCCACAACACCCGGCTAATTTCTGATGCAGTTCGGCTGGGGCCAGGTTTGAACCTGCAGCCCTCGGTATATGGGGCCGGTGCCCTACTCACTGAGCCACAGGCACCCACTCCTGACTTTGTACTACGTATTTATTTGTTGTCTTTCTCACCCTCTAGAGCAGTGTTTTTCAACCTTTTTTTTATCTCACGGCACACTTGAACCCATACTTAAACTTTTTGCAGCACACTTTAATTATGTTGGTCAAAAAAAGAGTAAGAAGGAATCTCAAGATTGCAGATGCTGGCGCGGATGTGGGGAGAAAGGAACTCTTTTACACTGCTGGTGGGACTGCAAACTAATACAACCTTTTTGGAAGAAAGTATGGAGAACTCAAGCTTAGACCTCCCATTTGATCCTGCAATCCCATTGCTGGGCATCTATCCAGAAGAAAAAAAAAACTTTTATTATAAAGACATCTGTACGAGGCTGTTTATTGCAGCCCAATTTACAATTGCTAAAGTGTGGAAACAGCCTAAATGTCCTTCAACCAGGAGTGGACTGGTAAGCTATGGTATATGTATACAATGGAATATTACTCAGCCATAAAAATAATGGAGACTTGCTGCATTTGTAGTAACTTGGATGGAGGTTGAACATATTATTCTTGGTGAAACATCACAGGAATGGAGAAGTATGAATCCTATGTATCCAACTTTGATTTGAGAACAATTAATGACAATCAATGACACAGTGGGGCATGGGGGAAGGAGAGAGCAGACAGAGAAGGAGGGAAGGGGTGAGGGAAAGAAAAAGAAAAAAAAAAGAAAAGAAAATAGTGACTAACTTTCATATAAATTGGATTCAATTTTGACCAAAGTACATTACTTAAATGTTAATTTTTTAATTCAACTTGTCAATATGTTGTTTAGGATATTGCATCCTCATCTATAAGTGAAATATGTTTGTAATTTCTCTTTATAACAATATATTTTCTCCAATTTCAATATCAGGTGTATCCAGATCAAGTAGAATGATATTGAAATATTTCTTTTTTTATTGTTTATAAGATTTCTGGAATTGCTTGTTTCGTAAAATCATTGTGCTCTATGAGTTTATGACAGTTTGAACTTTGTTATTAAATTTAATTCATTGCTTAATTTCTGTTTTCCTATGAATGATTATACTGTGGTTAATGTGTTAGCATAGCAGTATTCCCAGATAGTTTTTTGTTTGTTGGGAGGTTGGGCTTTGGGGGGCAGAGTTAATACTTTGCATGAAATATCTTATTTTATAACAGTGAAATCACTTTCTCTTTTGTCTTGTGATTTTTTTTGAGGTGAAATTTAAGTTTTTGTGTGAGTAGTACTATTATACCTATCTTGAGTGTCTTGCTTGTACTGTATCACATCATACCTTTGTTTAATTCTTTTTTTTATTTATTTTTTATTTTTTATTTTTTTGAGACAGAGCCTCAAGCTGTCACCCTGGATAGAGTGCTATGGCATCATAGCTCACAGCAACCTCCAATTCCTGGGCTCAAGCCAGTCTCTTGCCTCCGCCTCCCAAGTAGCTGGGACTACAGGCGCCCACCACAATGCCTGGCCATTTTTTGGTTGTAGCCGTCATTGTTGTTTGGCGGGCCCGGGCTGGATTCGAACCCACCAGCTCAGGTGTACATGGCTGGCGCCTTAGCCTGTTGAGCCACAGGCACCGAGCCCCTTTGTTTAATTCTTAATAAACTGTTCACTTGTTAAAAAAAAAAAAAAAAAAAGAGTAAGAATAGACTTGCTGTGCTTTGAACTTCTTTTGGAAATAATTTAATCAATGATCTTTAAAAGTTTTCGAGACACACCTAAGATCCTCTGACAGCACACCGGTGTGCTGTGACACAGTGGTTGAAAATCACTGCTCTAGAATGTCAAGTCCATGATGCCACTGACTTGGTCTTACCCATAGCTTTGTCTCTATGTCTAGCACAACCCATGGCACACAGGGGTTGCTCAGGAAATGATGTGTTTAATGAACCGATAGAAAAGGGGAGCAGCAAGGGTCAGAGATGGCCCTGATTGTGTCCCCTTTGCTCCCAGCTTTCTCAGGGTGAGCCAACAGGCAGAGAGTGGGCACACGCCTTTTCCTGGTGCAAGAGTTTGCATGTCCATCAGCCAAGTTTGCTCTTTCTATCTTCTGGCCTCCTTCAGCTGCCAGACGGGGCTGACTGGCCAGTCTCCATGGGTTCTTCCAGCTCTGATGTTCTGGGACCCCACGTGCTAATGTTCATTTCTCTGACAGGGTTGCTCTCTTTCCCGAAAGCAGGAGAAGCGTGTCTGGCATGACACCAGGATCAAGTTGTAAAGGTGGACAGTGTGTTCTCAGGGCTCCATGACTGTGGGCAGAGAGCCAGTCCCCACCACCCCTCTGTACACACATGCTGGCTGCTCACCATCAGCCCCATCTTGTCCCTGGCTGCTTTCCTTGCCCACTCATTCAGTCTTCCAGGAGGTCCGGCAGGGCTGCTTCCAGAGTCCTCGGGAACACTAGTGCTCCCCAGGGAGAGGTGTTGAACTTGGCTGGGGCCAGGCTCCAGAACCTGCCTCCTTCATCTCCCCTCCTCCACCTTAGCTGTTCCATTGTCAGCTGCTGGAGGGGTAGTCATGGTCATATTGATCAGAGTTCTGTTTCTCAAAGGGTGGTCCTTTGATTAGCATCAGCTGGGAACTTGTGGGAAATGCAAATTTCGAGGTTCCTACTGAACCTGGGAAGTCAGGGGTGGCACCCTACCATCTGTCTTTAACAAGCCTTCCAGCTGAATCCAGGCTCACTAAGGTGGGAGAGACTTTGCTGTCAAGATGGCAGAGGGGAATGAGAGCCTGAGAGACCCCCTCCTTCCTCTGCTCCACTGTCCCTGGCAGCACACAGCACGGCTACCAGCAGCCATCTCTCCACACTAACCCTGAAGGATTTCTGGCTGCTTCCTCACTGTCTCTGCTCCCCTCAACACAAAACTTCTACCACTGATTGTTTCTGTCTTCTCACCTCCATGCCCACCCACCCTCACCTTTGAAAAAAATTTTTTATTTCCTCTTCGTATGTACTTTTTTGAGACATAGTCTCACTCTGTTGCCCTGGGTAGAGTGCCTTGGCACCATAGCTTACTGCAACCTCAGACTACTGGGCTTAAGTGATCCTCTTCCCTCAGCCTCCTAAGTAGCTGGGACTACAGGTGCCTACCACTATGACTGGCTAGTTATTTTTATTTTTAGTAGAGATGGGGTCTTGCTCTTGTACTGGGTGGGGTCTAACTCTTTTTTGGGGGGGAGGACAGAGTCTGTCTTTGTTGCCCTCAGTAGAGTGCTGTGGAATGATAACTCATAGCAACCTCAAACTCTTGGGGTGAAGCGATCCTTTTGCCTCAGCCTCCCAAGTAGCTGGGACTGCAGGCTCCTACCACAGCTCCCAGCTGTTTTTATAGATGGGGGGGTCTCACTCTAGCTGAGGCCGGTCTCAAACTCCTGAGCTCAGGCAATCCACCAGCCTTGGACTCCTGGAGTGGTAGGATTAAAGGCATGAGCCACTGGGCCTGGCCCTAGTCTCTTAAATCTTAAGCTCAAGCATTCCTCCCACCTTGACCTCCTAGAGTGTTAGGATTACAGGTATGAGCCACTTCACCTGGCCCTTCATCTTTTTTAAAAATGAACATTAATTATGTAATTATGGTACATTTCACACATACATAAAGATGTTGAGAATAACGAGAAAACAACCCATAATGCACATCCTCCTGCATAACCCCAGTCGTGTCTCTCCAGCTCCGGGAAGCCCATTCACTCTGTAATTCACCTTGTCATGGACACTTTTGTGTCCTCGTCTTACTTACATCTCAGCATCACTCCCATCTGCTGGAAATACTTCCAGATGTACCCACTCTTGGTTTTCCTCCAACCCCCTGGCTGCCTCCCTTTTCCTTCTTCTTTATAAGTTTCTATAGGTTGGGGGTTCTGGTCTCTCTGTCCAGTCTTTTCTAGGTCAGGGATCCTCAGTGGGAAACTACAGGGTCCCTGAACTTGGGTGAGAAAACAATTATATATTTTTTCCACTAACCTATAACTGAAATTTGGCATTTCCTTCCATTATAAGAGCTTAGCTCACAAACCACAGACCTGCTACTACGACTCATTATCAGTAGAAATCACAAATATTTTCATATCACAACACTTTGTTATAACATCTCCAAATATTGTTTTTACTCAGTATGACTTTGGAATTGTGGATGTTATCAAACCCACCAGTGGATAATACTACGTCTTTATTGAAGATTTTATTTTTAATATTGTGATTATAATTGCAATATTATTGGTGTGCTTCTGCTTTTATGCATTTTGGAGAAAGGATCCTCAACCTTCACCCAAGACCAGATGACAAAGGGTCCAAGGCTTCAAATGCATCAGGCCCTGCCCTGGGTACCAGACCTAGGACTTTCCTGTTCCCCATACTGAGGGGGCCATTACTATCTCCCGCCCAGACTCTCTCCTCCTGAATGTCCCACCAAATGGCCATCTCTGTGTGGGTTTCCAGTGAGCATCTCAAACATAGCATGTCTAACCTAGAACTCTTGAGCCCTCAGCTCCCTCTACCCCATCCCTGAGACTGCCCCCCGGTTCCTTCAAGGCTTTCCCATCTCAGTAAATGTCCCCACCCGGTTCTGAAGGCTCAAACCCAGACCTCAATACTGACTTCTCTTTTTCTCAACTGCCACACTCAACCCATTAGTAAGTTCTGCTCACTGTAATTCTTACATGAATCTTGAGTCTGTTCACTCACCTTACCCTGGGCCAGGCTGCCACCATCTCTATCCATGGGTTGACCTCTCGTGCCTTCCGCTCTAACCCCTCTACTAGCTCCCAGTAGATTCTACTGGTTGGGTCCACCAGGTGGATAAGGGCAAGCAGAGCTATACTGAGTCTGGTCTCAGGCTTTTCCACATGCCATGAACCTCTTAGAACCTGTATTAAAATGCAGACTCCCAGGTCCTGAGCTTCTGCTACAGATGATCAAACATTGAATCCATTCCCGAGGTGAGACCTTCTTGGGCATCTCCCCCAAGACTCTCATTTGCAGATGGACAAACTGAGGCCAGGAGAGTTGCCCAAGGTCACACCTGGAAGGTTCCAAGGGTCCTTTCATGAGGTTTCTCTAGGTCTACAGAGCTGGCCTCGTGACCAGAGTAGCTTAGGGTCACCTGAAGTGACTGGAGCTCTCTAAGCATCCTCACTTGTCCCCTACTTGTCCTGTGGCTGCAAGTGGTTGGGCAGGACAAAGGCCACCCACAGCTGGAGCCCATCACCTAATTTGCCACACCCACCCATCAGCATGGGCCCTGGAATGGATAATCCAGGCCAGATGGGCCCCGTTTGGCCAGGCTGGGGCTCACTAGCCAGGGTGATGGGGGTTGGGTCTGGTCTAGGTCTCAAGAACCCACTGGAAGGGTGAGGTCAGGGTCCCAATGGAGGAACCCATCCAGGATGGGATATGCTGTTCTCTAGCTCCCCCACCTGCCCCTTCTCTATCATCCTCATGCTGGAAAACTCTCAGGTCTCAGATACGGACAAGGGCTTGACCTCTCACCACCCTCCAGCCTGCAAAGAGGCTGAGCTTTGGTCCCTTGACTACGGGTTCTCTCCCTGTGGCCCTGCATTTGAGTTCTGGTTCTGCCACTCTCCTTGTGGCCCTTGGAGGGTGCTCCATTTCCCTGAGCCTCACTTTACAAATCTGTGACATAGGGTCAGTAAATCCTGCTCTTTATTGGGGCTTTGAAGGAAAGGAAAAGAGCTTTGACAGGTGAGGGCTGGAGGAGGAAGGAAGGGTGTCCCAGACAGATGACAGATGTGTATTGACGGTGGGCAGTTTTGGTGCCCATGGAGGTCTACTCAGGCCTGTTTCTCTCCTGCATTATTTATATAAAAGGACTTCAACTGGCAAATGGGTAAACAACTGTGGTCCATCCATCCAAGGGACTCTACTAGCAATAAAAAGGAAGAAACGATTGTTGTGGAGAACAGCATGGGTGAACCTCACATATATTATTCTCAGTGAAATATGCCAAACTCGAATGGCTACATACTGTCATTCCACTTATATGACAAAGTTGGAAAAGTTGGAATCTGTGCTTGCCAAGGCCTGGGGTCTGAGTGTGGGGATTGACTGCGAAAGGGCACAGGGAATCTTTTTGGGATATTGGTGGTGTTGTGATCGTGATGGTGGTTACATGACTGTATACACTTGTTGAAACTCATAGAACTGTATGTAAAAAGGGTGGATTTTGCTCGATGTGGATTATACTTCAAAAAAATCCCCCCAAACCTGATAATACAGATTCAATAAAATGTCCCATATAAAAATATGTATTGTAATATTGAAAATGTTTCCTCCAGCTAATCCCTCACCCTCTGAGTTTCATTCATGTATTTATTCAAGAGTTATTGCTTGAGTACCTACTATGTGCTAGACCCTGTATTCAATATTAGATAATCAGAAATGAACAAAATTGGTAAGTTTTCTGATTCCAAGGCACTTCCCCTAAATAAATCAGTTTCATTGTAGTAGTGATGGGGGCTGTGAAGAAAATAAGACAGGGTAAAGGGTCAGGGGCAAGTTCAGCCAGGGTGGCAGAGGAAGCCTCACCAGAGAGGGCCATCTGGGCTGAGAGGCTGAGAGGGGCCAGCTGTTGGGAAAGTGGGAAGGAGGGAATTGTAGATGGAGGAAAAGGCAAGTGCAAAGGCCTTGAGATGGGAGAGTCTGATGTTTGAGGATTAGAAGGAAGATGAATAACAAAAATGCACCTTGCTTGTCTCCCCCATGGAAAATGGTGCATGGGGCTGACGTCTTGAAAATGCATTTTTTTTTCTTGAGACAGAGTCTCATGCTGTTGCCCTGGGCAGAGTGCATGGCATCATAGCTTGCAGCAACCTCAAACTCTTGGGCTCAAGTGATCCATTTACTCCAGCCTCCAAAGTAGCTGGGACTATAGGCGTCTGCTACAACACCCAGTTAGTTTTTCTATTTTTAGTAGAGATAGGGCCTCACTCTTGCTCAGGCTGGTCTCAAACGCCTGAGCTTAGGGGATCCACCTGCCTTGCCCTTCCAGAAGTGCTAGCATTATGGCAGGGAAATACATGTAATGCAGACAAAAACAAATGTAGAGAGAGCCTGAGTTGGAATTGCAGCTCCTGGCTGTTTGACCCTGGGCAGGTGAGTGACTCTACCTGTCTGAGCCTTTTCTCTAAAATGAAGTTACTCATAGCTTCTGCCCTCCAGGTTGTAGGGAGCATTCCTGAGAGGACTCTGGTGCCCAGTTACATAATCACCCCATGACAAATTCTAGGATGTGTGGGCTGTGGATTACAATATAGCTTTTAAAAAGAACATGAGTGAACTGCATTAGTTGTTGGTCTGAAAAGATGCCCAGACACACTCATGAGTCAGAAAACCAAGATGCAGAATCTTACCTGGAGTGTGGGACCATTTATGTGTAGGAACGCTCCAAGCGATGTATTTTTATAGGTTCACAGACAAAGACCAAGAAGATAAAATACTAACAGTAGTGATTTGCCTTGGGGGGGATGGTGATGGCACTTTCCTTTTGCATTACATATTTTGAAATAGCTTGGACTTAAATAGTAGAATGAGGGTAGGCAAGCATAATTGATACACTATTTAACAATTAGTATATAAATAGGAGTTGGAGTTCTTAACTGATGTCTCAGGCCCTTGAAGGATCTGTGAATAGAACTCAGGGAATCCCTTAACTAGGATGGAAAATAAAAAGACTTTCTTTCCCACTAATCTCTAACTGAAATTAACTTCTCCCATGGTGACAAATACAGGCCACAGCTACTCTGGTGGTGGCAGTAGTGCCTGTGGTTTTGTCACGAGCAGAAACCACAGGTGCTCTCATGTCTCATCACAGCTGCTGTGAATGTCTGCAACATGCTGTGTACACTTGCTGTGACCCCCAAATGAGGAAAGGTCCTAGATCTGCCACTAGATCTTGTTTTTTAATGTATTAATACAGAAACAATTTATGACTATAGCCTGGGTGCCGTGGCTCACGCCTGTAATCCTAGCACTTTGGGAGGCTGAGGCAGGGGGATTGCTTAAGCTCAAGAGTTCGAGACCAGCCTGAGCACTAGTGACACTCCCTTGTCTACTAAAAATAGAAAATATTAAAAACAAACTAACTGGGCATTGTGGCAGGTGCCTATAGTCCCAGCTACTTGGGATGCTGAGGCAAGAGGATTGCTTAAGCCCAGGAGTTTGAGATTGCTGTGAGCTATGATGATGCCACTGCACTCTAGCCTGGGTGACAGAGTGAGACTCTGTTTCCCTCCCCCCCAAGAAGAGACTGTATCAGAGATCTGTTTCAAAAATATTTTGACCTTTGAATCTCAGGGCAATTTGCTCCTTTTGTAAATCTATGCATAAAACTTTACATTTAAAAAAACATTCTTCTTTTTTTTTTTTTTTTGAGACAGAGCCTCAAGCTCTCACCCTGGATAGAGTGCTATGGCATCAGAGCTCACAGCAACCTCCAATTCCTGGGCTCAAGGGAGTCTCTTGCCTCCACCTCCCAAGTAGCTGGGACTACAGGCGCCCGCCACAATGCCCGGCCCTTTTTTTTTTTTTTTTTGGTTGCAGCCGTCATTGTTTGGCGGGTCCAGGCTGGATTCGAACCCACCAGCACAGGTGTACGTGGCTGGCGCCTTAGCCTGTTGAGCCACAGGCACCGAGCCAAAAAACATTTTTCTGAGTGAGAATCCAGAGCTTCACAGATGCGAGAGGAGCTCAGGGCACAGGAAAGGTTAAGACCCCCAAGACCTCTCCCACACAGCCTTCCTTACCAGTGTGCCCAGGGGGACGTCAACTCTGAGAGTACAGGGATAGTATCTGCCTTTTCTCCCGGTGCTTGGAAGGGTGTCTGGCAATTTATAGGTGTTCCACTGATATTCATCAAGTTGAATGGATGAATTGTCCCCTCCCCTGGAAGAAATAGCTATGAAATAAACCACACTGTGCTGCTCTATGGTGCAGCCATTGGCAAAGACATGCAGATCAACAGGAAAGGAAAGAAAGACCTTCACAAAGAAATTAAACCCCAGGCGAGTTGCATTGTAGCTTGTCACTTCCAGCCTTTGTGCCTTCATTTCCCTACCCATAGAAGGGAGTGATTGCAGTGCAACCTCAGGGGCTGGAGTGAGGAGTGATGCCTATGAGCTCACAGCAAAGGGACTTGTTTGTTGCAGAAAGTGTTTGGAGCTTCTATGGTTGAGGATGTGGGGGTCAGGGAAGGGATGCAGGGAGGACAGGAGAGTGTGGGCCAGCATGGGCTCCATTGTCATGACCCCAGTTAGACAGAGCTGGCTGAGGAGGGAATTAGGATCCCTAAAATATTTATGGGACCCCTTGGAAGTCAAGGGCATCTCTGCACAGTGTTTCATTGTGGAATTTTTTTTTTTTTGAGACAGAGCTTTATTCTGTAGCCCTCGGTAGAGTACCATGGTGTCATAGCTCACAGCAACCTCAGACTCTTGGACTCAGGTGATCCTCTTGCCTCAGCCTCCCAAGTAGCTGGGACTATAGGCACCAGCCTCAACACCTGGCTAGTTTTTCTATTTTTAGTAGAGACAGGGTCTCACTCTTGCTTAGGCTGGTCTCAAACTCCTGAGCTCAAGCAATCTATCTGGTTCACCCTCCCAAAGTGCTAAGATTACAGGCTTGAGCCACCATGTCCAGTTAGCTTATTGGAAGGCTTGGTTTGCCTGGGTGGGTAGGAGACTGGCCCCATGGGTGGGTGATGACATTGGAGGAGCATGGGGGCTGGTAAGACTTCTAGGCTCTGGGTTCAAATCCCAACCTCTCCACTAACTGGCCATGGGAACTCAGCCAAGTGTTTTCTCTCCAAGCCTCAGTTTCCTTATCTGTCAATTGGGAACCATAACACCTTCTTTTGGGATTTTTGTGAAGGATAAATTACATACTTGGGAAAGGAGCCAGTTTTATGTAAGGGGCACTGGATTTTCACTGAATAATTGGCAGCTAGAAATGAGTTTGGACCCTCCAGCTCAGCCCCACTGCTGCTGGAGCCCTGTGAGGGGTGAGGGGATGGAGATGATGGGGGCAGGAGCAGAAAGCCAACTGGCTCCAGGGTGGAAAAGCAAGGGGAAGAAATGCCCACAGAGAGGCTGGAGTGTGGGTAGGAGTGTTCCCAAGGGAGCACTTGAGGACCCACAGTAAAGGAGTGGGCAGCTTGGGGTACCTGTAGGAGGAACGTTGTAGAAGTTCAAAAGACAGACTTGGTGCTCATTCACCTGCTCAGCCCAGCAACCCAGATGTACTTTTTTGGTTGCAGTTGTCATTGTCACCTGTGTGGGTGCTGAGAGAAAGTAGTCACCAGAACGGGCCAGGTTCTGCCCAGCTGCCACCAGGGTCGAGAGAGAGAGAGATCTGAAGGGCTGCTGTGTCCCAGGTGTAGCCTGTGGGCCTTATGAAGTTAACTCCTTTAGTCCTCAGCTTTCTTATTGTCCCCATTTACAGATGAGGAAAAGAAGGCACTGAGAAAATGGGACCCGCAGCTTGTGAGTGGAGAGGCTGGATTAAAATACAGAACTTTGGGCTTCAAAGACCAAATCCTTAATCATTCAGTGATGATTAGGGACTGCTTATGGTTCCGGTGATCCCTGTCCTGGTCCTCATGGCCTGGTTCATCCTGTCACTCATGGAGTCAGGATTGGCCGGTGTGAACCCTTGGATCTTGTGGAAATGTTGGGGTGTGATTTCCATGGCTAGGCTATTACCTTTTGGCTTCTATCTTGGCCTCTCCTGGATCCCTTGCTCAAGGGAAGCAGCAGACCATGGAAGGGCCTATCTGGATAGAAGCTGAGGCCTCCCACCCATAGGCAACCCCACTCACTGGCCATGCAGGCTGAACCCCGCCCTCACCCCTTCTGAACCTTCAGATGAGCGCAGCCCCAGCTGATACCTGAACATGATTGTGTGAAAAATCCCAAGTCAGAACGATCTTGTTAAGTCGCTTCTGAATTCCTGACTCTCAGAAACTAATGGTAATAAATGTTTGCTGTAATTTTTTTTTTTTTTGGAGACAGAGTCTCACTATGTCACCCTCAGTAGAGTGCTGTGACATCACAACTCACAGCAACCTCAAACTCTTGGGCTTAAGGATTCTCTCACCTCAGACTCCCAAGTAGCTGGGACTACAGGCACCTGCCACAATGCCTGGCTATTTTTTTTTGGTTGCAGTTGTCATTGTTTAGCAGGCCCGGGCCAGCTCAAACCTGCCAACCTTGGTGTATGTGGCCAGCGCCCTACTCACTGAGCTACGGGCACTGAGCCTGGTTGCTGTAATTTTAAGCTGTTAAATGTTTTAGGGTGATTCATTATGCCACGATAGATAGCTGATTTTCTAAAGTTTACAGAGGTTAGAGACCCTCTTGTTTGGCAAATCACATCCTCACCCTGCCATTCTCAGGGCTCAGCTCCTCATTGTGACAACAGGCCAACTTGGCACTTGTGCACCCAACAGTAGGGGTTGGGCCCTCCTCCTCTGCCTTGTGTCCATGCCCTGGTCCCACACTGAGCCTGACCCTGGGGCTCGGCACAGACAGAGCGTGTTTGTCTTGTCATCGCTGAGCAGCAGGGTCCAGCCTTCCTCAGCTGTTTTCCTCTCTGCAAGAGATTCTGTGGCTTTTCTTCTGGGTCAGGGCTCGGAGCAAGCAGAGCGAGTGGGCCGGGAGCCAGGGGAGGAGAAAATCAGGGTCCAACAGACTCTCCTGGAAGGATGAGCTTCTCCACTCTCAGCTCAACCACAACTCTCGAGCACAGTTCCAATGTCTCTAAGCTTCCAGCTGCAGCCCCAAGTCTAGTCTGGGCCTGGAGCACTGTACTGAGAGTCAGGGAACTCACCCAAGTCCTAGCTTTGCCATTGCCTTTCTGTGCCAATGATGTGGCTTCTCTGAGCCTCAGTGGCCTCATTGGAGGGTGTGGGAGGAATAGAGTAGCCACTGGAATCTGTGCTCTGCGGGGGCTGGGATTCTTGTTTGTTTTGTTCATGCGCCTTGTACAGTGCCTGGCACATAGTAGATGCTTGCAAATATGCTTGTAGAATATTTGTGACTCCCCTGCCTCTGGGCCTCAGTTGTCATGGGGCGGGGGGGCCCACTTTCCACCAGGTAAAAGGGCCACATGGAGAAGAGAATGTTGGGGAAAGGGTTGGATGGTCTGCTCTGCCGTTGGGATGTGGGGTGGTTCTCGGAAGATGGGGAGAGTCTGCAGGGTCCTTGCCTCTCAGGCTCCCTTGGTGGTTGTCTATATCTCCACTTTGATCTTGAGAGGTTTGTCTTAAATGAGGCCTTTTGTATCCTTCCATGTGTAACAACTGGAAGTTTAATGGACATAAAGTGAAAAGCCCATTTCTCAAGATTGCTCACCTCTCTGTCGCCTGTGTCAGCCTTTGCACAGGTGGGGTGGTGTGTCCGTTTGTTTGGCAAATGCACACTGTTTGTGTGTTGGGCACTACTGTAACCACCGTGTATATTAAGTCCTTGTAGCCACCCTCTGAGTTAGGAACTATTGTCAACCCATTTTACAGATAAGGCACAGAGAGGTTTAGTAACTTGTCTAAGGACAGGCAGCTCTCCACGGGTAAACCCAGGCTGTCTGGGAGCCACTCCTCCTGGCTATGCTTCTGCCAAGTCACCTTGGCTATAGTGCTTATATGATAGCACCCCTGCCCTCCCTCTACCCCAGTTCAATACCGGGGACTTTATACTTGCTATTCCCTTTGCCAGGAAGGCCTTTACCTTCCCTTCTCCTAGGAACTGCTAGATCTCAGCTCTGGCCTTCATCCTGCCCTCCCTCCATCAAGGTCAGGTGCCCATTATCCACCCCTGACATGTCTTGGTCCATCCTGCGCAGCGTTGATCTCAGTTGATCATTGCATATGAGACATTGCTGAACTGGTCTGCTACTTGCTCTGGGGACAGAGGAGAAGGACTGTGTCCTCCTTGCTCACTGCTGAATCCTGTCATCTGCACAGGGCCTGGCACATAGTGAGTCCTCCATAAACATCAAAGGAAGGGATGATTGAGTGAATGCAGAAATGAATACTCTCCTTGGGTGAATTAAGTTCAGAACTATGCCCATACATACTTGTGTGTGTGCCCACACATACCCCAGAACTGTAAGGACACATGGCGTTTTCACAATGTTCATGACATGCTGTGTGTTCTGTTGCCACTGGAGAGAAGAAACAGATGTCTCCAGCTGGGTGTAGCAACCCTGAGTTCTGATCCAAGCCCTGCCACTGACTCACCGGTGAGTGTGGTGGAGTTACTCCCTTGCCTGTGCTGAATGTTCTCATCTATAAATGGGTATAACGAGGTGGTCTGAGGCTCATGCCTGTAATCCTAGCGCTATGGGAAACTGAGGGGCGAGGATGGCTTGAGCTCAGGAGTTCGAGACCAGTCTGAACAAGAGCAAGACCCTGTTTCTACTAAAAATAGAAAACTAGCTGGGTCTCATGGCAGGCATCTGCAGTCCCAGCAACTTGGGAGGCTAAGGCAAGAGGATCACTTTAGCCGAAGAGTTTGAGGTTGCTGTGAACTGTGACTCCAGCACACAGGAACCACAGAGGTTCCACAGTACTTTACTCAGGGTGACAGAGTGAGACTGTGTCTCAAAAAAAAAAAAAAGAAAGAAAAAAGAAAAGAAAAGAAAAGAAGCTGGGATTCCAACTGAGTCAGCTAGGCCCTAGGCCTGTGCCAGGGACTGGGGATGTAAGTAAGGAGAGGACATCCAGACGAGGTTCTGGAGCCCCTCGGCTTTTAAGAGTTTTAAGAGTTGCCCCTGCAGGCTGAGCTGCCCCCGAATCTTCTCTGGCAGAAGAACCCTGGAGAAGTTCTTGGCCCAGGGGCTCTCTGGTGAATGAAAAAGCTAGCAGCTGTGAGTCTCCCCTTTAGGGACCTCTGTGTTTCCCAAGTCCCAGCTAGGCATCCAGGGACCAACCCACAATGGCTATGTCTTGTTTATTAGCCAGGAAATGGTCCTAAGTGCTGAGATGGTGGGTTCTGGCCTCAGATGTTTGAATCTGACCTCACCTTCCTGGCTGTGTGAGCTTGGGCAAGTCACCTAACCTCTGTGTGCCTCCGTTTCCTCACCTATTAATGGACAATCTTTTGCCATTGGGTCTTTTCGGGAATTAAATGCAATAGCCCCCACAAAGTACATAGGACAGTGTGTGGAACACGGTCAGTACTCAATGAGGGATCATGTACTCACTATTTCATAACATTACTTGTGTTACTTTCTTTTGATCCTATACTCACTCTGGAGGGCAGGGAGCATTTTGACTTCCACTTTACAGGGGAGTGAATTGATGCAGGTGCCTCCCCAGGGTCCCAACCGCTGGTCAGTGGTACCCTTGGGACATGACCCCCTGGCCCCAGCTCAGGCCACCCCAGACCCCACAGCCAGCTCTTGGGGTCCATTCCAGACATTTCAGAACTGGCTCTGAGGTTATGCAAACAATCTAAGGCCAGGGTCTGGGGGTGGGGGTGCAGGCTTAGAGGCAGACCTGGGGCCTGTTTTCTCACATTTCCTGCCCAAGGAGAAGAAGAAGGAGGTCTGTGTCTGTCCAGGCTGGCTGAGCTCTCCAGCCATGGGGGAGAGAGCCAGAAGCACGTGGCCCTGCCCTTGTGGGATGGCCGGGCCAAGCCATTTGAATAAATAAACCTGTCCCTCTGGAGAAGCCCCGAGAGGGCCGCTGCTGCTATTGCCCACTCCAGCCTTGCTCTGGGCACCAGCCAGCTTGGTCATCCCCGGACTGGGGCATCTGTGCTTCTAGGCCCCCTTTTTGGAAACATAATCCCATTCCTTCAGGAAGCAGACGCTGTTCTCCTTACCCCATCCCCCAAACTGCTCAGAAGGGAGCCAGTGGTGAGGTTAAGAAATCAAACCCTAAGATATTTTGTTCAGCAACCAAGACTCTATTCTTGTTTGTATAACTGAAGACTGAAAATGCCGAGAATTTACGGGCAGCCCGGGGAGGCTGGGGCAGCTGGAGTCCCAGGTCAGTTTGGAGGGTCTCAGACTGAGCCAGGACCCCACGCGGGGCTCCCACTGGATGCTTTCTTGACCCACATCCAGCTAGGCAAGGCCTCATAACCGCGGGGCCGAGGGGCTGAGTTATTCTGAGGTTTGACGTCAGGGGCCTGGATCGAAAAGCAGAGACTGGGGAAGTGCCAGGTCAGGAGGTCCCTACCAGGCCCTGACCCCTGTGGGTTTGGCTGTGGGCAGAGAAAAGGAGGAGAAAGAGGCCCCCGCTGAGCAGCCCGACTTGGGGGTAGGCACTGGCCATTGGCCAATGAGTCCTGGGGCTTCCAGTGTGGACACCCAGGGAAGCAGAGGCAGGAAGAACAGACTAGGGGACAGGGGGGGAAGAGCAGAGAGAGACAGGATAAGACTCAGAGAGACAGAGATGCCCACCGAGGTAGTGACAGTGAGTCAAGGCCACCAACTGTGAAAGCCCAAGAGAGAGACCCACAAAAAGCCACAGAGATAGAAAGAGAGACAGAGAGCGGCAGAGACAGACATGGAGGCAGAGAGAGACCAGCCACGGATCCCTGGCCAGCTGTGCTCAGTTCAGATGAGAGAGAGGGTGCAGGGGACCACAGTGTCAAGGTGTGGAGTCTGCTCTGTCCCTGGGACCTCAGAGACCTGCAGGCAAGGTGGTGGGGGTGGGCCAGGGAGCCTTGGTTGTGTCTGGCCCTGGTTTTCCTCATTCTCCTCATCTGTAGAATGGGTTGTTCTGTGGTGACATGCAGACATGCAGTGATAAGGCAGAGGGCGGCACCCTGGTTGGGAGACCCGGGCAGCTGCAGGAATGGCAACAAGAGGGAGCTGTGTGCGCACACGCTTTACCTGTTCTGCTTCTTTTAGCTCCACAGCCAAGGTTGGGAGCAGCTGCTTTCACTCTCCAGCCTCCAAGGGGAACCACTGAGGGGGCCCCCAGTGCTGGGTCCCACAGCTATTCTGCTGTGTGACTAACCCCTGGGCTGCCCGGCCCAGCTTTGGAAGTCTGTGCTGCAGCTGGCTCTGACTCCCCACCCCCTCAGCATTCCTGGCTACAGCCTTCCACCCAGATGAGGGGGTGGAGCAGAGCCCAGAGCTGATGTGCAGCCCACCAGCCAGCTCCAGATGTGAGTCACTGGGGCAGGGGCTTTCTAGGAGGTGAGAGGGGCAGAAGGGAGAGGAGGGGGAGGAGGGGAGAAGGAAGGGAAGGGGCAGGGGCAGGGGGAGAGTGAGGAAGAAGTGCGAGGGAGCAGGGTGGGGCAGGGCTCCCCATGCTGGCTGCATGCTGGGAGAAGAGCGTGGGGTATCCGGACTTGGAGACTCTGAGGCAGAGGGAGCACCCCAGTCTGTCCAGTTCCGGCCTCCCTTTGCCTCCTGATACCTTCCAGAGTCAGGAAGGAGGGAGAATCCGGGTTGGCTCTCTCCGCTACACGACTCCGGAAAGTCACTTCCCTGCTCTGGCCTCAGTTTCCTCACCTGTACTCTGGGGGAACAGCGGTGTGGGGGGAGTTAGGGGCACAGGCTGAGCAGGGGGTAGCCCCTGGGGGTTCACGGCAGGGAGGATCTCCTGTGTCTGCCCGGATGAACAGAATCTTTCTGAGACCTCGTTGGTTCCTAATGGCAACGTGAGGATAATGACGCTGCCATTAGATAAGAATGTTTTAAAGTCTTTTGTTCTTTCTTGGATTTTAAAGCAAAAGCCATAAAGAAACCTTTTGAGGTACTCTCAGATCAAGAGGAGAACCAGAGGAAGGTCATGGCCACAGCCACGGAGGCTGGTGGGCATCCCCAACTGGGGCTGTGGAGAGTCAGGGTCGGGCTAAGATGATTGTTCAAATGGGCCTGGGGTCATGTGCTCACCTGCAGAGAGGACGGTATTGCAGCCCATATAGCCTATGGCTAGAAGGAGTGAGAGTTATAAGAAATACCTGTATAGCTCAAAGGAACACCTTGGTGAAAAGGGCATGGAGACAGATTTAGCTCTCCTAACAAGCATGAGAGCTCGCGAGATGAGAGCAGTGGTGAATTGGCAGTCTCTACACCTGTGGTGTTGAGAGGCACGGAGATCAGCCTTAGATTAGGCTGGAGGAGCAGGCAATCAGGGAGCATGTGCATTCTATCACAGACTGGCTTACTGTCTCCTCTCCTGCCTGCAGAATGCCAGCAGGGCGTCTCTCTGCTGAAGATTACCAAGCTCTGCTAAAGACTAAGATCTATCTTTCTAAGAAGACTGCTTTACTCTCTCTAAGACTCTCTCTCTCTCTCCAGATAAAGCAGATAGCCCTCAGGCACCTAAGAGAAACTGTACCAGAGCAAGGTAACTTAGCGGAACAGAACTTAGTTAAGCCGGGCCCGAGGCCTGACCAGTCCTGGGCCCTGACAGGACGGACCCCCAAAGTGCAGGACTCATGTTTCTATTTCCAGGGAGAGCCTCAGAAGAAAATAGCCAACATTGGTTGAGCTCTAACTATACCTGGCACCAGGCCAAGTACTGCATGAGCGTTGTCTTATTAAATCCTCGCAGAGGTGGATAGTACTGTTACCTCATTCTGTAGGTGAGGGAACCCAGGCTCAGAGAGATGAAGCAACTTGCCTCAGGTCACACAGCTAGGAAGGGGAAGAACTGGGCCTGGAATCCCAGCAGGTGGGTTCCAGAGTCAGGGTTCTCACCTTCCAGGCTGAGCTGCTGCCCCAGGAGGTGACAGACCCAGGGAAAATGTGTCTAGGTGTGTCTAGGCCAACAGATCTGATCTTGTGGAGGCTCCACAGGCATAGGGTGATCTGGGAGTGACCCAAATGCCAAGTGGCATGAAGGGGTGCTCATCCCAAGGGGCTCCTAACCCAGGAGATGGTCTAGCAAACATTCACTGGGAACCCGTCAGGGACAGGCGGGATTTGAGGACCCCTTGAGAACACCAGCACGGACGGCTGACACTCCTAGCCCCGAGGCCAAAAGCTCCCTCAAGGGGAACATAGGCATAGGGTGGTGGCAGGATGGAAGTGTCACAGGGCAGGTGGGTGGGCAAAGGGCCTTGGGAAGATGGTGAGTGAGAGACTGAGTCAGTGCTCAGGGCAGGTGGGAAGATGGAAAGCTAAGCCTGTGTGTGTGCATGAGTGTGTGTGAACAAGGCGGGTTAGATACGTGCGCTGCAGCCTTGTCACTTAAGGGATGGATAAATCCAGGCTGTGCACAAGACAATCCTTTGAAAATGCCTGTGACCCTCGTGGGGGCTTGACAAAAATTGGGCTTCCCCCCTCCATAGTGCAGGGACTCAAATTAGGGATTATACTGAATTAAACAGAAGCTCACCACACACCTGGATTCTTTCTAGTCTACACGTCTATGAAGCAGGCAGCAGGCTGGGTGGTGCATGGGCACCTCACTAGTGGTCCCAGCCACCCGCTGCATACTGTCACTTTTCTCCATTTTACACTAGGGGAAACTGAGACTCACTTATCTGCAGCCATGTGGCCGGTGCCTGCTGAGACCAAGATGCAAACTCAGGTCAGCTGGACTCCCACGTCAGTGCTCCCATGTCAGCTCTCCACAGTGATGTGACTGACCCCTCCCAGGATTGTCAGGCTGGGCTGACAGGTATCTAGAGAGGACATACCACCCCCAGCTGAAGACTTGGCCCAATGACCTCTGGCCCCAAATCCATCACTTCAAATCAATCAACTGAATCAACCAATGTTTCCAAAGCACCTGGCATCCAGGGGATAAAAAGATGGATGGGAGGGTGAGACTTGAGGCGTGGAAGCCAAATTGGAGGTGATGGCAGCATCCACAGGAAAGATGATGAAGCCTGAGCCAAGAAGAGAAGAGGACGGACAATGAGAAAAGCCCAGGGTGACAAGATGGATGAGCCTGCTGCTGGGTTTAAAGTGGGGATCACAGGAGGCCCCCAGGGCACAGAGAGCCTGCCAGCTGGCTGGTATCATACCCTAACAGAGAGAGGTGGGCAGGGAGGAGCTGAGTATCAGGCAGCTTTAGAACTGAGACACCTATGGACCCTCAGGGAAGAGATGACTGGGGGTGGGCAGGGTCACAGGTGTGGGGCCCAGAATCCTATCTCATGCCAATTTGGTGCCCTGGTGGAGCAGAAGGAGACCTGAGGCCTGAGGGATTGGAAGAACATTTGTGCATTCACTCATTCTGCGGACATTATCGAGCATCTACTATGTATGGGTCAGGCACTGTTCTAGAAGCTGGTATACCGAATACCCATTGGGACCTCACCATAGTTGGGCAGGATTGAGGCCCCTAGTGATCAAAACAGACATGGAGCTCACAGACCAAAATAAATGCTTTGAAGAACACTGGGTAATGATAAATGTTAAGAAAACAACAATAGCAAAGCCAGGGAAAGGGGTGGGGGGAGGGTGACAGAGGAGGGTGGTTATTGATATGGGCTAAGGAGGGAGGGCCTCTGGGGAGATGACACTGGAGTGGATAGGAGGTTGGGGAGAGAGCCACATGTGGGGGTCTGGGAGAGGGGGATTCCAGGAGGTAAGAGTTTTTGCTTTTATTCCAATGAGATGGGCACCCTGGGAGGAGGGACAGGATATAACTTAGGCTTTGAGGGAGATCCCCTAGTCTGCTGAGTGGACAATGCAGGAAGGGGCTGGAGTGGAAGCAGGGAGCCCAGGGTGGCAGCTGGGACAGCTGTCCAGGCAGGAGATAGAGGTGGTTGGTCCAGATGTGTTCTGTAGATAGGGACTTACTGATGGAAAGAGTTCCCGGAAGGATGGTGTTAGTCACCAATGTTCAGTTTTCCAAGAGATCAAGCAAGATGAAGACTGAGCTATGGCCATTGAATTCGGGAACTGGGAGTGACAGGTGACCTTAGGGCAAGGAGTAAATGGGGAGTGAGGAAGTGGAGGCAGACATGTGGGCTTCTAGGGTTGGACAAGAGCCTTGTGTTTCCCTCTGCTCTTCCTCCTTGTCCCCTCTCCTTCTTCCTTTCTTTTTTAATGTGGGAGAGAGTTGAGTGTGATTAAATGCTGACAGGAAGGACTGGCAGAGGGGAGAAGTTGTCAGAAACACGGGAGGGATAGCTGGCTTGAGGGGGTTCAGGAGCTATGAGGGAAGGCCCCATAGCCATGGTGGAGAGAAGGGTGGCCTCAGCCAAAGTGGGAAAAGGCCTTTCCTCTGAGCCTGAAGAAAGGTCCTGGGCACTGGTGGATGCACAGGTGATTCTTCCAGTGTGGGGAAGGCAGCTGAAGGGCCCTCCTCTCCCCTCAGCATCCACTGAACTAGGAGGTCAAGGGTCTGGTGAGAGGAAGGGGTGGAAAGTGAGTATGGAGTCTCAAAGATGGGGTGAGGTCTGGAGAATGCCTCGCGTCTGGTAAGATGCACACAGATTTCAGCGCAGCATGGAACCCTCATCACATTGGGTCCCAGTGTGTGAGGCCAAAAGCTCCCTCAAGGGGAACATAGGCATAGGGTGGTGGCAGGATGGAAGTGTCACAGGGCAGGTGGGTGGGCAAAGGGCCTTGGGAAGATGGTGAGTGATGAGTCAGTGCTCAAGGCAGGTGGGAAGATGGAAAGCTAAGCCTGTGTGTGTGCATGAGTGTGTGTGAACAAGGCGGGTTAGATACGTGCACTGCAGCCTTGTCACTTAAGGGATGGATAAATCCAGGCTGTGCACAAGACAATCCTTTGAAAAACAGTAGGAAACTCTTAAAACTTCAATTTACATGATTTCATATGTTACCTTTTAAAATTTTCATTTTTATTTGTCATTCCATGTACGTATTGTATTAATATGGATAGACGTGTGTAAATATTAAATAAATATGCATGTATCAGGAGAGCAAGCATTCTTTACTGATTGGGGGCATGACTGAAACAATTAGAGACCATGGGGTAAGCAGAGGCTGCTCCTTAAGGGCATCTCGGGGAATCCACTTAGCTCCCCATCGTACAGGCTGTTGCATTTGCCTGCTGTTTAATAAATACATTCTGCAGCTCCATAAATTGGTCCATACTCTCAACCTCACAGCCACCACCCAGTCTGCCTCCTGGTCTCACTCTCTTTCCTTGGTAGTTTCTGTCCCAGGCACTGCCCTTGCATGTGCTGGCCAGTTGGGGACTGCCCCCCAGATGTCATCATAGCCCCAGGATGTCATCCCTGCTCCCATGTTCACCCAGTGCCTCACCAAGAGCACACAGTAGGTGCTCAGAGCATCAAGATGAAAGAATGACAGGGGATTGATCTTATAGTGGCCCTAGTCTTGGGTCAAACCACAGCGGTGCCCTCAAATCCCTGCTCCCTGCGGCCCACATCCATTTCCTCAGCAGAGCTGAGGGATCGGCACCCCGTGCAGAATGCCTGGGAATCCAACCAGCCATACCCCCTCCCCAGCCCATCCAGCTCCAGGACTCCCGCATCTCATGCCCGGGGGCTGCAGTGGCTGCCTCCCTGGGCTCCCTGCATCCACCTTCAACCTACAGTTTATTCCATTAAAAACAAAGCAGGGATGTCTCTCCCAACTCAAAACCCTGCAGTGGCTCTTGTGACACTCAGGGCCCTTCCAGGGCCTCCACAGCCTGCATCACCTGCCCTGCCCTCACCTCAGACCTGCCCTGCTTTGCTTTGCTTCACCAACCGACACTGTGGGTAACTCTATTGTCTCTTCCCCCAATTATCCAGAAGCGGACGTTCTATTCTGTGTGCTGCTGTGTCCCTAGCACCCAGGATGGCCCAGCCATCAGCACTCATTGAATTTTTGTTGGATGAATGAGTGAATGGCAGTTAAGGAGCCAGGTTCCAGTTCTGACGCTGCCCCATCTTGCCATGTGGCCTTAGGTCCATCTCTGCCCCTCTCTGGGCCTTATACATCCCAATATGTACAACTCAAAGCCAGCTCTCCGTGCCCAGGGAGGGCTGATGGGATGGACATTCCACCTGCCAATCATGACAGACCCAGAGCCCCCCTCCCCGTGTCCCTGCAAGCCCAGCCCTTACCTTCTGCAACCACTGCGTGTTGTTCTCCATCACCTTCTCCAACTGCCGCACCCGCTGAGTTGGCCAGTCACCCAGGCGTAGTGCTGCGGCCGGCGAATCCCTCTGGAGGCTGTTGGGGCCCCCAAAGGTCTCAGGCTCCAGCGGGCAGGGCTCAGGCTCGGGCAGCACGAAGGTGTAGCTGCACTGGCCGTGCTGGACTCGGTGTGCTCTGCGGCGCCCCCCTGCCTCCTGCCCCCTCCGTTGAGCTGCAATTGAGGTGGCCACCATGAGGAGGAGGCCGCCCAGCAGCATGGCTGGCTGGGAGAGCATCCAGGGATGTGGCAATGGTGAGGGGTGCCAGTCAGAGCCCCCAGGGGCCGTGCTTGCCCACTGCCCAGCCCTGTGCCCAGCACACAGAGCGCCAGAGCAGAAGGCCACCGGGCCTGCTTGTCCAGCTGCTGCAGCTGCAAACCCCTGGGGCCCGAGCTCTGTCCGGGGCAGGCGCAGAAGGCTATTTATACTTGTCTGAAAGCCACAGCTGCTCTGCTTCCTCTCACCGCCTCCTCCTCCCCACCCCAACACCCCTCGCCTCTATTCTTTCCCCTTTCCCTTCCTTCCTCCTGTCCTGCACGGGCCTCACTCTGCCCGCCTGGCCTCTGAGTCCTTTTATTATCCAGTCAGGGCCTGGCCTCCCTGCAAGAGGGGAGAAAAGAAAACAACACACAGACACGCGAGCACACACACGAATACCAAACCCCAAGCACAGCTTAATTCTCTCTTCCTGCCTTTCTCTCTGTCTCTCTCCCTCTCTCTCCTCTGTCTCTTTCTTCCCTCCCTGCTCTCCAAGGATCTCAAGTTTCAGCCCCCTCTGCCTTGCCTGCTCTGGATCCCTGTTATGGTTTGGAATACAAGGGAAGCGACCCCCAGAGAGAGCAGAGGGAGGGCAGGCAGAGGGTGAGGCGGGAAGGAGCAGCAGATCCAGTTTGCTTCCAGAGACCCAGAAATCCTTCCAAGGCCAGGGAAGTGGGTGCCTCAGCTGGAGTTGGTCCTGTCCTCCCTTCTCCCTTGGGGCCTGGTGAGGCCCTGGCTGGGTTGCTGTGACAGTAATGAGAAGTTGTGGTATCCTGGGGCAGACTGCCTGGGACTGCCTGAGGCTGGAGTGGGGAGGAGGGGCAGATGGGGAGGTTGGTGGTGGGAAGAGTAGCTTGCGGTGCAGTCGGGTCAGCAGCCCTGCCTGGAGTCTGAGGCAGCTGGCTGTAAATCCCAGCTCCCTCACTGCTGGCTTCACCTCTCTGGGCCTCCACATCCTGATCAGGGTAAACCAGGGTGAACCTCAGCTCTTGCAGGAGGAGTGTGTGTGAGTCCTCAGCAAGGAGATTGAGGAATTTTTGGTTTACTGGTTCAAATCCTGGTTCTACCACCTGTCACCTGTGTGACTTTGGATAAGCCACTTAACCTCTCTGTGCCTTCATTTCCTTTTGAACAAGGAAAATAATACCACCTACTTCCTAGGGCATGAAAAATGAGTTAGAACAGGGCTGGCAGTTATTGTGTTTCCCTTTCCTGTTGCAAAAAGACCAGGAGAAAAATAACACTCAAACACCGTCTTTAAATGTGTTTAAAAGAAGAAGGGCTTTATTTCAGCTGGTGGAGCAATGGCAGACTAAAGTCTAAAATGGCCGTGCTCATCGACTGACTCAATCTTCTTCTTTTTATCTCCAATCAAAAAATCTGGCTCAAGGATACCTTTCTTATTGGTCAGTTTGAATCAAGCTGGAGAAGCAGGCTCAGGCTTTTACAGAAGCAGAAGCAAACATTAGTTTCCAGGTCCTAGGAAGTTAAGTTTCTATGAATTCCTAAGAGCTGAGTTACCACATGGAGGACCTTTCAGGTGTGTCCTTGGGGCCTCCTTCAGAGAACCTCTGTTCTCTTAGACCTCACTTTTCCTGGGTATCCTCTCTCACTCCCAACTCACTAGAACGTGAACCTGACAAGGGCAGGGGTTTGACCCTGGGGTCATGGTCTCCAGGCAGGAGGTGCTCAGGAGTTGGTTGGGCCTCTCCTGGCTGTACCAGCTTCTCTCCGCTCCCTTCTTGTTTTCCTAGAATGGGGGCTACCCTGGCTGTTTTGTATTGTCTCTTTCCTTTGTTTTTCTAAAGCTGATGGAGTTTTGAACAGGTGCAGGCTGTTTGGGAGCAGCAGCAGACCGGGGCTCATCCGGGGGACTGAGAACATTACACCAGGTGTGGGGCTCTGTCAGGAAATGAAAAAGCAGATTGTCCTCAGATGCCAGCACCCACGGAGGTCTTCCCTGTGCTCAGGGCTCTGCTTACCCAGCTCTGCCCCAGTTGCCTCCACTGTGAGTGGAGTAGGATCACCCTGATCCTGCGGGAAGGATGTGTGTTAATGCAGGTGGAGAGTTTGTCAAAGTGCCTGGGGCAAATGTAAGTGGTGGCTGTTGTTATGGTTGACTGAGTTGCTTGATAACCCCAGTGAGACTAGGGCTTATCCTCCTGTTTTACGGAGCAGGACAGTGATTTGCCCAAAGTCACACAGTCTGGATGTGCTTGTCCTGGACCAGGGGAAAGGGGGCAGACTCAGTCCCCGGGCGGGCCTGGGAGACCACCCCTCCTGGCAGTGGCAGAGGACCCAGCTCTCTCAGCCTCTGCATCTCTGCATCTATTCACTGGAGACACGTTAACACCTCCCTGGAGGAAGTTATTGTGAAGCACCAAGTGACAATGGTAACCACAGGGGTCTTAATGAAGGACAGAATGAATGAATGCACAAAATAAGATTTTCTCCCTTACACAGGCTTTGCTAAATAAACATGGGACCCATATTTGCACCAACGGCTCTCCACACAGAAGAGAAAATAGGTTTACAGGCCAGGTGTGGTGGCTCATACTATAATCCCAGCACTCTGGGAGGCTGCGGTGGGTGGATCACCTGAACTCAGGAGTTCAAGATTCAAAGTGAGACCCTGACCTTACTGAAAATAGAAAAACTAATCGAGCATTTGGGTGGGTGCCTGTATCCCAACTACTCAGGAGGCTGAGATCAGGAGTATCTGAAGGGAAAAAAAGCATCACTTGAGCTCAAGAGTTTGAGGTTGCTGTGACTTATGACACCACAGCACTCAACCCCAGCGTAACTGAGTGAGACTGTCTCAAATAAAAAACAAAAACAATAAGACAGATTTACCCATCCATGGAAGAATGTAGGCAGAGTTCTGTGCCTGGTGGACAGGCTGGTGCGCTCCACCTGCCTGTGCCATGCCAGGGCTAGAAAGTGTCAGAGACGGCCTTGCCATCCTCTGCACCTCCATTTCCCCACTGCCTCCTCACCGTGGGGCCTTTGCATGTGCTATATTCGCCATCCAGAGCATTTTTTCCATCTTTGCCCCCACTTTTCATCAGTGTTCTAGTTACCGTTGACCCAAAATAAATGACTAAGGCGAAAATCTCAATCAATGGAGGTTTACTAAGCAAAAGTTGTGGATGTGACTGGGAAAAACAAACCCAGGCAAAGCTGTTTTCCCAAAGAGGAATTTGGACGTTTCAGTATTTAAAGGCAAAAAAAAAAAAAAAAGGCAGGTCATGGGAAAAAATGTTTACATTCTTGTGAGACCCAGGAAAATCTTAATTTTACATAAGATAAGGCAAATGTTAATGAGAAAAAAGAGGTAAAAGAAGCATCAAATATGTAGACGTCCCAAGGCTGGTGAAAGAAGGTCTGATCTTGTCTCTGTTCTGCACCTATAAAGATAAACTTTAATCATTCATTATTAATGTGTTTCATTAATTAATTAATTAATATATTACATTATTAATATAATTCATTATTAGTGTAGAATCAGAATAGGCTTTAGTTTTAGGATCTAGACATGGCCTTCAGACCTAAAGTTACAATTTAGATGTTCTTCCTTATAGGAGGCCAACAAGGAATTTCCTTATGAATGAATGATCTGTGGGCCAGTTCTTCACAGGTGCCAAAGGCCTTCATCTTCTATTTTGCATAACGAGTTGGGGGAGTAGTCTTGAGACTTTTATTTTCTTTTGCATTACCATGGCTGCCAACAAATTACAACACTTAGTGGCTTAAAATAATAATGACCGACTTGGGGCGGCACCTGTGGCTCATGGAGTAGGGCGCCGGCCCTATATATACCGAAGGTGGCAGGTTCAAACCTGGCCTCAGCTGAACTACAAAACAGAAAATTAGCCGGGCACTGTGGCGGGCGCCTGTGGTCCCAGCTACTTGGGAGGCTGAGGCAAGAGAATCACCTAAGCCCAGGAACTGGAGGTTGCTGTGAGCTTTGTGATGCCAGGGCACTCCACCGAGGGCGATAAAGTGAGACTCTGTCTCTACAAAAAAAAAATAATAATAACCGGCTTGGCGTCTGTAGCTCAAGCAGCTAAGGCGCCAGCCACATACATCAGAGCTGGCGGGTTCGAATCCAGCCCAGGCCTTCCAAACAATGGAAACTACAACCAAAAAAACAAAAAAAATAGCCGAGCACTATGGTGGGTGCCTGTAGTCCCAGCTACTTGGGAGGCTGAGGCAGGAGAATTGCTTGAGCCCAGGAGTTAGAGGTTGCTGTGAGCTGTGATACCACAGCACTCTACCCAGGGTGACAGCTTGAGGCTCTGTCTCAAATGAATGAATGAATAAATAAATAAATAAATAAAAATAAAAATAACCTTTGACTGGGCAAGGTAGCTCATGTTTGTAATCCTAGCACTCTGGGACGCTGAGGCAGGTGGACTGCTTGAGCTCAGGAGTTCGAGACCGGGCTAAGCAAGAGCGAGACCCTGTCTTTACTGAAAATAGAAAAACTATCTGGGTGTTATGGTGGGTGCCTGTAGTTCTAGCTACTCTGGATGCTGAAGTAAGGGGATCCTGTAGTCCCAGCTACTTGGGAGGCTGAGGCAGGAGAATCGCTTGAGCCCAGGAGTTAGAGGTTGCTGTGAGCTATGATGCTATAGCACTCTACCCAGGGCAACAGAGTGAGACTCTGTCTCTAAACAAACAAACAAACAAATCCACAAATCTATAAATAAATAAATAAATAACACTATGTATTATTTTGCTGGGTTTCTGCGTAGGAATTTGGAAGTAGCTCAGCTGGGCAGTTCTGCCCTAGTCTGTCATGAGGTCACAGTCAGATGGTGGCTGAGGAGAGATCATCCTGAAGGCTTTTCCCCCACCTGTCAGCAGCTGCACATGGTCTCTTCAGCTTGGTGGCTTCAGCCAACCAGGCTTCCTGTACGGCCACTCATGGCTGCAACGGTGCACAGCCCTCAAGAGTTAGGTAGAAGCCACGTCACCTTTTATGGCCTTGGCTTGAGAGTCTTTCAGTGGCATTTCCACCACATTCTGTTGATTGGAGTCTGCCCAGATTCAAGGCAGAGAATATAGACCCGGCCTCTGGATGGAGGGGTACCACTGTCATAAAAAGAGAGAGTGATATTGCTGCTGCCATCCCCGGAAAATGCCTTCTCAGGAGAATTTCTACTCATCTTTTATTTTGCAGCTTAAATGTTGCTGACACACGTGCACATGGGCCCTGAATCCCATCCAAGACTTAAACCAACCCCTGTCTTGCAGACTTGCCCTTTTCATCTTAACCCTTCTTAAGGTGCTAATTACTCACTTCTCTGTGCATTTGATATGCAATATCTTCTCAGTAAACATCTGCTGAATGAATGGAGCAGGAGGCTGGAGTGTTGTTTCAGGTACCTAGAACAGGAACCTGGGAGCAAAGCTGCTTCCTGGGTGTGTAACTTGTGTAGTTACCCAGGACCCCAAACCTAGAAGGGAATATTACCATCTCAAAATTCTTAATACCTTTTTTTTTTTTTGAGACAAAGTCTCACTCTGTCACCTTGGGTAGAGTACCCTGGCATTGCAACTCACAGCAACCTCAAACTCCTGTGCTCAAATGGTCCTCTTGCCTCAGCCTCCCAAGTAGCTTGGACTATAGGCATCTGCCACCACACCTGGCTAGTTTTTATATTTTTAGTAGAGACAGGGGTCTCACTCTTGCTCAGGCTGGTCTCAAATTCCTGAGTTCAAGTGATCCACCCGCCACCTGCCTCGGCCTCCCCAGAGTGCTGGGATTACAGGTGTGAGCCACCACACTCAGCCTCTTAATACATTTTGAACAAAGGGCTTGGCTCTTGCATTCTGCACTGGGCTCCACAAATTACATAGCAGGGCCTGCCTGGGAGACATGATCCCTCCCTCATCCCCCAATCCTCTCCTGGCCATGCCATCCAATCAGACCTATTCTTCCAACAAGACCCTTTAAATATTTCTCCCCATCACCCCCTCTTCATTATTCTGAGCAAGCTGGAGCCAGCCTGTCTGGACTGGAATTCTGGCTCAACCTCCCATTTGTGTGGTCTTTGTCAGGTTGTTAACCTGTCCGTCCCTCAGTTTCCTCTTCTGTCAGTGGGGTTGATAATGGCAATTACTTAATAGGGATGTTAAGACAGTTAAAAAGCTGACCTCTGTAAAGGGTTTAGCACAGAGTCTGGCGCATAGTATGTGCTTATTTAATGACAACTATCATTATCCTCTGCGGTGGTTTGAATATTTGAGTCCTCCAAAATTGATATGTTGAAACCTCATCATCAAGGCAATGGAATGAATAGGTGGGGCCTTTGGGAGTGATTAGGTTATGAGGGCTCTGCTGTCCGTGAATGAGTTTAATGTCCTTATAAACAAGGCCTCTGAGAGTGGCCCTTCCCTTCTGCCACGTGAGCAAGAAAGCACCCTCTTTGAAGCAAAGCGCTCTTACCACATGTCAAATCTGCTGGTCCAAGACTCCAGAATTGTAAGCAATAAATTTCTGTTGCTTATGAACCACCCAGCTTAGTGCATTTTGTTATAGCAGCCGAAGCATCACTCTCTTAGCTTGGGGTGTTTCCTCTCCTGCAGGGACAGCAACAGCTACAGAAGGAACTTGGGTTAATACATCTTTGATACTTAGTGTGATTTTTCTAAGATGCAAATCCAGCCCTAGCTTTTTTGCTTAAAATGCTTCCATTTTAAACTCCCATTCTTTCCGTGATTTACAAGTCCCCTCTGAATAACGGCCTCCTGCCTGTCACATTCTCCCTGGAACTCTGTCCCTGGGAAGGGGACTGGCTTTCTTCTTGTGCTCTCTGCCTTCTGAGGCCTCATCACTATGCTTCTTGCAGTAGCTTCTGTTTGACAACTTTTCCCGCCTGCATTCACCTGGCTCCCTTCTGCCTCTCTTGTGGGTCTTATCGCAGGCATCACCTCCCCTGGGAAGCCTTCCTGCCCCTGCCTCCATGTCCCCATCAAAGCGCTGACCCTGCATCACGAAGGGCTTGTTTCCTGATCTTTGTCCCCGTTGACACTGAATGCCCTTCCAGGGTAGTGGCCACACTTTGTCATTTCTGTGTTTGTTGCCTATCCTAACGTTAGGCTCACAGCACTCCGCATGCGTGTTTGTTGAATAAATAGTCTCCAATACTGGGTGGGTGCTGCAGTTCCCAAGCGGAGAATCAGGCAGTCACCCTTTCCTCTTCAGGGTAGGGTCAGCAGGAAGTTCTTTGGGGATGTTCTGAATGTCTTGCCTCCAAATACAAACACAAACCAACCCCCAGGTTGATTTTCCCTTTGCCATCCTGTAGTTGCCATGAGGGTGGAGCATGGAGACTGCACTTATGCCCGTCTGGAGACTTTGGCTTTTGCTCAAATAGCTTGGGCAAAAGAGAACTTATAGGCCAGTGTAACTGAGAACTGTAGGGTATGTATCCTCAGCCATGGGTGGGTCCAGGTACTCGAATGATAGTAGAAATTTTTTCCTCCAGCTCTAGATCCTTATTTTCTTCTGTTGGCTGCTTCTTCTGACAGTTCCCACCACCACTGGCAGCAGCTCTAACCTGTCAATTCAGTAACCCCAGAAGGGCAAGGCTCCTTTCCTTACAGCTCTAGGGAAAGTTCCAGGTTGGGTCATATGTATGAACCAACTCCTGTAGTCAGAGGGATGGTTGGTCATGACGGAGCCCTGGAGTAGCATCAACCTCATGGGACACAGAGGGACTGAGAATGAGTGGGGTAGTTCTCCAGGACACCTGGAGTAGAATGGCCAGAAGGGCGATGGCGTTGGTGAGCACAAAGCACCTGCCCACTCACACTCTGCCTCTCCATCCTGACCACTCGCCAAGTGAACCCACTTGCCCATTTGAGCCAGTGGAGCCTCGGTGTAACTGGGGATGCTGGGGGTCCTTACCTGGCATTTAGCTCACGAGGAAACTGATATCCAGAGAGGGAAGCCGCTTGTCCAAAGTCACACACTGGGCTCTCCTTCCCTGGGGGAACTGATCGTCCTGCTCCTGGGAATGATGGGGGTCTGGAGGACAGGTTATTCCTGGAGGGCCACGTTCCAGTTTGTGTTCCTCAAGCATCTGTATCCAAAAGAAGAGAACTGTCACTAGTCTGAGTCTCCCTCTCCCAGGAGATGGTCACTCCCCCTAGTTCAGCACTCCTCCGTCTCTCTCTGCATTATAAGGACTTGGGTTGTAAGTGGAGTGGTCTGAAGCAGGCCCAGCCCCCTGCCCTGTGCTGCTCACGTCTCCTGGAGCCATGAACGGCAACATGCTGGGGTGCTGGTGGGAAGCTCTGAGCTGTGGACAACCCTCAGGGTGTTTGTCAGAGTCCCCAAGAGGTCAGGGCTGAATCTTGGGGGTGCCAGAGTCTTTCCACCCAGGAAAACAGTCTGTTTGTTGACGGTCTCCCTGCTCTACATCCCACCACCCCAAACCGGAGCCATGACACAATTGCTGGATCCTATGGGTGCTGGGCTGGGTTATGAGATCACCCCACAACCCAGGCCTGGAGACCAAGAGCACCACATTCCTGGCATTGAATTTTTGTTTCGCTTCAGTAGCGGTGTCCTCATCTGTAAAATGGGAAGAACAACTGCTCACTGGCAAGATGGTGGTGGGCTCCTCTAGTTACCAGTGCTGTGGAACAAAGAACACCAGCATTTAGTGGTTTAAAGCCATGCAACATGTATTTAACTCATAAACCTGTAATTTTGGCTAGATTCAGTGGGAATAGCTCAACTCCGCCCCACTTGGAATCGGCTGGAGTGACTTGCAGGCTAGGGTCTGGAGTCATCTGAAACCTCTTTTATTCACGAATTTGGGGCCTCATCTGGGGCTCTCTGCTGGATAACTGTCATGGCTTCTTCAGGTGGGCGGGGCTTCACGTGGCATGGTGGCTGGCTTCCAAGAGTGAGCATCTCAAGGGAGAGATTTGGGCAGAAGGCGTATGACCTGGGTGACCTAGCCTCACAAATTCCCGCAGGGTCAAATCCTCTGCACTCTATGCAGAGAGGCAGTCACAGATCCCACCCACGTTCCAGGGGTAGGAGAATAGACTCTACCTCTTGATGGGCAGTGGCAAGTTTACAGAAGAGCATGTGGGGTTGGGGAATATTACTGTGGCCTTTTTTGGGAAATACAATGGGCCAGAGGAGAGTAAGAAGAGAAAATGCCATCTAAGCGTTTAGTACTAAAGTGAGCTATAGTTGGTAGCTGTTATTATTATCCTTGCTATTACTGGAAAGATCCAACATCTCTTTGCATGAAAATGTCCTTCAGACCCTGGGAGAGCTAAAGGTGCAGCAGGAAGCAGGATTATTTCCATTGGGACTGCCAGAGAAATTGGCCCAGAAATGCACCGGGATTTGTCCCAAGTCACCCAGCGTATCGACACCCAGTCCTAGCCAGTCGGGCCCCAGACACGGCTGCCTCTGTTATTAGCAACACTGTTTTTCCCCAGGGTATCCTCCTTGGCCTCAGTTTCCCTTTTGAACAATAACAGTGTCCTGGTTCTGCCGCCTCAGAGGCTGAGGGGACCAGGGTGGACTGTGTGCCCCCCCTGGCTGTGCCTGGCCTTGGCCACCAGCCATGTCTGTCCTCTCTCAGGCCTGGGGAGCTCGGCCGCTTGCGAGCCGGGACCTGGCATTCCCTCCAGGATGGGAAGAATGAGCCTGCCAGGTCAGAGGGCAGATCTATTTTGGAACCTGAGACCCCGTGGAGGCCCAGAGGACCCTGTGACCCAGAGAACCAACAAGCTCCTCTGTGTTTTGTTTGTTTTTATTAAACAAGCACTGCATGTCCCTCTGAGAGAAGTCAGAAAAAACACATTGGCAAGAGGAGAAAATAAATGTTGCCTGTGCTCTCGCCAGCCAGAGGCAAAACCACAGCTAACATTTTGGAGGTTCCCCCCCCAAATAATTTCCCTCTTCATATGGGTACATATTTCTTGTGTATGGTGATTCTGTGAAAAAAAAAAGAAATCAAAAACAATAATCATAGGAACATTGCCTAAATCATTTTTAATTTTGTTTTGCTTATTTTGGATTTATTTTCTGGAAAAAAATCAGACAAGTGCACAGGATAATATATGCTCCACTATATTCATCACTCCAAGTGGGCACATGACACCATTTCACATATTTGTCTTAGATTGTTAAAGAAATAAAATATTACAAAAAACGTTGGTATCTCTTGTAATTCCTTCTCAGTCTCATTTTCTATCTCTCCCTGCCCAGAGGGAGGTAGATATACAGATATATAAATAATGTACAATATTTTTAAGTTCTCAACTGGGTGTGGTGGTTCATGCCTGTAATCCCAGAACTTTGGGAGGCCGAGGTGAGAGGACCACTTGAGGCTAAGAGCTAGAGACCAGCCTGGGTGACATAGTGAGACCTTGTCTGTACAAAAGAAAAAAGAAAAAAAGTCACCCAGGTGTGGTGGCACACATGTCTAGTCACAACTCAGGAGGCTGAAGTTGGAGGATCCCTTGAACCCGGGAGTTCAAGATTATAGTGAACGATCATTGCACCACTGCACTCTAGCCTGGGCAACAGAGAGAAACCCTGTCTCGAAAAACAAAACAAAACAATAAGCAAACAAACAAAAAACCCCAAAACTGCTCTCACAACTTAAGTATAGGCTATTATACTGAATGCAATGTCCAGTTTAAACACTGTTTTCCAGATCTATCTAAGTTACACTTATAGATTTCGTGACCAAGGTCATTTTCTTTTCATTGCCGTGTAGCATTGCATCATATAATTATACCACTCTTCATTTACCCAGACTTTGGCATATGGATATTTGAGTCGATTCAATTTTCTTGTTATTCCTGACAGTACTGCTTGCTACGATCTTATACAAGACCCCTTGCGCCAAGAGCAAGTATTTCTCTAGGGTACTAACTGAGAAGCGTTCCTCTGGGGACATGGAGCATACGAATGGCCAGACTGAGTCAATTGCCAAATCATGCTCCAAGCAGCTTTGCTGAGTTCACTCTGGGAGGACATGGGCCTTGTCAGGGCTCTGCCCGCTGCCTTCTCTGACCTGGTATGGTAAGGCCTTATCTTTGTGCCAATCTGATGGCTGAGAAATGGCACACATAATTTTATAGTCTGCTTTTCCTACTTAACAATACCTCTATATGGTATAGACTACTTTCCTCTGCAGAATATTATTCTGTAAGTGTGTGGTCCATGGCAGCATAAGCTCCAAGCCTCCATTGGGGTGCTTCTGGGATTTTCATAACTGATTCCCTATTGCTGGACACCAGGAGTTGTTTCGTGGTAGACTGCAAAATTGACCACAGATACCACCCATCCTTATAAGCACACTCCTTTGCAGTGTGACTTTACAGTTTCTCCTACTAAGAAACAAAGTCTAGGGCTGGTCACCGTGACTCACACTTGTAATCCTAGCTCCTTGGGAGGCTGAGACAGGTAGATTGCTTGAGCTCAGGAGTTCAAGACCAGCCAGAGCAAGAGTAAGACCCTTGTTTCTACTAAAAATAGAAAAAAACTAGCTGGGCATAGTGGTGCACACCTGTAGTCCCAGCTACTTGGGAGGCTGAGGCAAGAGGATTGATTGCTCAAGCCCAAGAGTTTGAAGTTGCTGTGAGTTACAGTGATGCCATGACACTCTACCCAGGGCAACAGAGTGAGACACTGTCTGAAAAAAAAAAAAAAAAAAAAAGCAAAGTCTATTTCTCCACTCCCTTGAATCTGACTTTGGCCACCTGACTTGCTTTGACCAATGGGACATTATCAAATGTGAGGTAAGCAGGGGCTTGAAAGGGCTTGTGCACTAGGGCCTTCTCCCTTGCTGCACCTGGGACCCTGAGGCACCTCCTGCCCTAGTGTGGTTCACCTGAGAGACGATGAGACTCACTTGGCAAGGTCATCCTGTCATCTCAGCTGACATCGGACCATCCACCAGCTCTG
This sequence comes from Perodicticus potto, assembly GCA_963574655.1. Lineage (NCBI taxonomy): Eukaryota > Metazoa > Chordata > Mammalia > Primates > Lorisidae > Perodicticus > Perodicticus potto. Next base: position 2,264 of record CAUYRH010107379.1, on the reverse strand, counting down.
GGAGTGAGGCCACTCTAGACCATCCAGCCCAGTTGAGCTGGCCCAGACCAGACCAGAGGAAAGTCCATTTGACCTACAGAAACATGAGAAATACATTTTCGGGGTGGTTTGTTAGACAGCGAGAGCTGATATAGGTCTAGGGAGCTCTTTGCTTGGCCACTTACTGGCTGTGAACCTTGGACAAGGGGCTGAACCCCCTTTTCCTCCTTAGTAAAATGGGAAATGCCATATTCACTCCTCAAAGTCACCGTAAAGGCCAATTGAGATGGCACATGTCAGAATCACATGGCAAAGACTTGTACCCAGAAGTTCATCTTTCACATCCCAGTGGTCTGAGATGTGACCTGTGATCTTTCTCATTTCTTCTTGGTCCTTCTTGCAGCCTCTTTCTCCAGAAATTACTCCTCCCTGCAAGTTTTCTAGACGATATCAATATTTAACTGTAAATGCAAACGTGAGGAGTTGGTATTTAATGGCATTGATACGAGCGTCCTTAGATCTCTCCAAGATGTCCAGGCCTTTTCCTCTCCTAGGCCCCTTCCTCTTGACATTAGGCATGGCCACACGACTGGCTTGGACCTACGAATGTAAGTGAACACTCTCAAGAACCGTTGAGTGATTGTCTGTGCATCCTTCTCCTTGGGTTGAGATGGCAGCAGCATCAAGGGGCCAAACTCTGCCAGCCCTGGTTCCCTGAGCTCAGACTTACCAAATTAGACAAGAAGCATGAGAAAGAAAGAAAAGTTTATTCTGTTGGGCTGTTGGTAACGTGACAGCCTAACCTCACTGCTGTGGGTTGAACTGTGTCCCTCCAAAACATGTGTTGAAATCCTGGCCTTCCGTGGCTGTGGTTATTGTTACTCTTGTCTCAGCTGCTACAAGGAGCATTCCCCAAGGGCTCACCGAGGATCAGGAACTGTGCCACCACCTCTGTGATCACACTCAGAGTAACAGGGTGTTAGGAAACCCATTTTGTGGTCGAGGAAAACAGTGTCAGCAAAGCTAGGAGATGGGTTCAAGGATCCACAGCTGAGACAGAAAATCCCTCCATGCACTAAAGATGTGGGTGACACCAAGACACCATGTTGGTGGCCTGGCCTCCAACAGAGTAGACTCTACACCTGAAGGGTGGAGACCCCAGCTTAGCCCACACCACTGCAAACACCAGCTGCAGAAGGGCAGCTCGCTCCCTGGGTTCTGGCCTTGAGCGTCCTGGACTCATTCCTCCACCTTCCAGTTGAGTGAAGCTGAGAAAGTCACTTAAGCTTCTTGAGCTCAGTTTCTGCCTTGAGGAGGTGAGGTCATTGTCTCTACCATGCAGGGAGTGTGGGAGGATTAAATGAGTAAGAGGAAGGAAAGCTCAAACCAGAGCCCAATGCGTAGTAGGGCTGGTTAGGAAGGCAGAAATAGGCCTGGAAATTCCAAAGGCAAACATACCTTCCCCACAAACATCTCTCCTTGGCAGGAACAGTTTTCTGAGAATTGGTAGCAAGATGAAGTTTATGGAGAACAGAAATTCTCAGATTTGCTTGTTTTCCTAAGTGGGGCATTTTCATTCCACACTGGGACAAGAGGTATGTCCTTTGCCCAGGGATTGCTGTACATAGATTTATTCATTTATTTAGACAACTTTTCACTATAAAGGCTGTGCAGCCTAACGTTCACCTTTCCACCTCTCCCACAGGTGGGCGGCCACAGCACACAGTTCTGACCAGTGAGACAGAAGCGGAAGTCAGTGGCAGGGAGAGCTTTTGCTGCTCTAATAACAGGAGTGGATGTGGCCAGAACTTCCCCTGCCCCCTTTGTCTTAAACACAAGCATGACACTTGGAGCCTGAACCATCATGCAACCATGAAAGAAAGGCAAAAAACCCCATCGTCGCAGTAGCCTGACATTGTAAAGCTGTTGGACTCCTGAGCCCAGCTTCTTCCTAAGAGAGAAAAACAAACCTCTATTGCTGTGCCATGAAAATTTTTAAAGATCATTAATTAAATTATTTTCAAAAAAGATTCATAATGCAGTAAGTCTATTTTTTTACCTTTTTTTGATGTTAATTTCTTTTTTTTTTAAATACATGTATTTTATTATTCTTCATTACATTATTTTCCCCACCCACCACTCCGTGGTAAGACAGAATTGATTTACAGAAAAGAATACAGAAAACACCAAAGCTCCTGGTAGAGGGAGAGAATTCAAGTGGGGAGAGAGAAGCTCTCTCCGTTCCTCTCCCGGTCTTTCCCCGTCCCCTCCTCTAGGCCTCTAGC
>CAUYRH010107376.1:0-15228 GCA_963574655.1 Perodicticus potto | reverse complement strand
TTAGATAGAGGAAATTAGATATGGTGAATATTGTAAATCATAGATTAAGTGTGCACGTGACTGCAAAAGTATATAAGGTAGTCAGAAATAAAGTTAATTTGCTACATGCCACAACAGAGCTTGTAGCCTGCTTCTTGCGTCCTTAACATTACAGAGCGAATCTACACCTGAGGCAAAGCTGCAGCCCCTCGCGTCTCCGGTCACGGAACAACTACCTGTTGATAAACACTAGAAACTCCAAATTCAGACATGAATTTTCACATTCAGAAGCGGCTATCTCTGCTGATACTGGGGCACCACCTAGTGTTCTCTCTCAAATAAAAATTTTAACTTTCCTGGATATCTATGAGGATAACAGGTCATTTTAACCCCAAAGTTCGGAACTTAAGAAGAACAAAGGGAAGGAGAAAAGCATGGAGGAAAATAAGGGAAGGAAATAAAGAAGAAAGCACATGTAAGGAGAAACAAGGAAAAAAAATCTCTGACTACATTAAGAACCAGAACAGATCAACTTTCCAAAGGAATCGCAACAGAGCTCTACAGATGATTCCAACTGTGAAGAGATCATGGAAATGATAGAAATGGACTTGGATTATAGATGACAAATACAATGAAGAAAATTGAAGGGAAAATGAAAAATCAGCAAAAAGAACACCAAAAATTGTCCCAAGATCTTAACAAAATGAAACACAAATTCTCTTAAGGTCTAGACAAAATTAGAAAGAATGTAACTGAAATATAGTTAAAAGTTTTAACAATAGATTCTTTCTTCTCCATGGAGAATAAAGACTCTTAGAGCTTCAAGACAAAGCACTCAAGCTAACACAGTCATTGTAAGAGACAGAAAATAAGAGATTACTTGTAATCTCTTAGAGCAGCAGTTCTCAATCTGTGGGTAGCGACCCCTTTGTAACAATGAAAATACATCCTGTATTACGATTCATAACAGTAGCAAAATTATAGTTATGAAAATAATGTTATGGTTGGGGGGGTTACTACAACATGAGGAACTGTATTAAAGGGTTGTGGCATTAGGAAGGTTGAGAACCACTGTCTTAGAGTGTTATGGAATGATACAAAGCATGCAAACTATGAATTGTAAGTATCTCTAAAGGAGAAGAGAATTCCAAAAGCATGGACATTCTAGTTGATAGCAGAAAATTTTCCAAGCATCATCAAAGATTCAGACATACACCAACTAGGTATACTGAAGCTCTATTTTCTCAATGTAAATAGAGCTTCTCTAAGACATACTGTAATTAACCTGCCAAAGTCAAAATCAAAGTTCTACAAGCAGCCAGGCATAAACTGACCTACAAGGGCAAACCCATCAGGTTATAGTTGACTTCTCAGCAGAAACTTTACAAGCCAGGAAAGAATGGGCTCCTAAAGAAAACAACTGCCATCCTAGGATTCTGCATCCTGCAATACTAAGTTTAATATTTGATGAAGAACTCCAACCTTTTACTGACAAGCAAACATTCTGGAAATTTGTCATTACAAGATCTGGTCTGCAGGAAGTACTCAAACTTGTATTTTACATAGACTACTATAATGGACCTCAGCAAAATAAAGAACCTGGAAATGAAAGGATAAAGCCTAGTTACTACAATGGCCAACATAATAAAACAAGGCAACATACCCCCACACAAGATGAACTGAATAACAGCCTACTGATCAATCTCCTCAATAAATGTGAATAGCTTGAATTCCCTGCTAAAGCCATAATGGATAGCTGAATAAATAAAAAATACAAAGCAAGTATATGATGCGTTCAGTAAATACATCTAACCCCCAAGAAAAAAATCAAGACTCAGGGTAAAAGGCTTCCGGGGGTGGGGGAGTGGGGAATATATATATATATTCCACATAAATGGAAACCAAAAGAAAGCAGGAATTGCAATTCTTATTGCAGATTCAATTGACTTTAAAGCAACAAAAATAAAGACAAAGATAGACACTATATACTGGTCAAGGGAACAATGCAATAAGAAGACATTTCTTACTCTTTTTTTTTTTAATTTTGAGACAGAGTCTCAAGCTGTTGCCCTGGGTAGAGTGCTATGGCATCACAGCTCGCAGCAACCTCCAACTTTTGGGTTTAATTGATTCTCTTGCTTCAGCCTCCCAAATAGCTGGAACTACAGGTGCCCGCCACAATGCCCGGCTATTTTTTTTATTTTTTTGGCCAGGGCTGGATTTGAACCCACAACCTCTGGTATATGGGGCCGGCGCCCTCCTCCTTTGAGCTACAGGCGCCGTCGGGCCAGCTATTTTTTTTTTGTTGTTCTTGTTGTTGCAGTTGTCATTGTTTTAGCCTGCCTGGGCCAGGTTCGAACATGCAGCCTCGGTGTATGTGGCCGGTGCCCTTACCCACTCAGCTACGGCGTCGCCAAAGGAAGACATTTCAATCCTAAATATTTATGTACCCACCTTAAAAAATATCCCCAGGTTTATAAAGCAAATCTTACTTGGTCTTTTTTTTTTTTTTTTTTTTGAGACAGAGCCTCAAGCTGTCGCCCTGGGTAGAGTGCCGTGGTGTCACAGCTCACAGCAACCTCCAACTCCTGGGCTCAAGCGATTCTATTGCCTCAGCCTCCCAAGTAACTGGGACTACAGGCGTCCTACAAGGCCCAGCTATTTTTTGGTTGTAGTTGTCACTGCTGTTTGCAGGCCCAGGCTGGATTCAAACTTGCCAGCTCTGGTGTATGTGGCTGGTGCCTTAGCTGCTTGAGCTACAGGCCCCAAGCCATCTTACTTGGTCTTAACAATATAATAAATAACAATACTGGCTGGGCAGCTATAGTTCAGTGGTTAGGGTGCCAGCCACATGCACTGGAGCTGGTGGGTTCAAACCTGGCCTGGGCCTGCAAAAGAAACAAACAAAAAAAAGAAAAATAGCCATGCACTGTGGCAGGCGCCTGCAGTCCCAGCTACTTGGGAGGCTGAGGTAAGAGAACTGCTTAAGCCTAAGAGTTAGAGGTTGCTGTGAGCTGTGACACCATGGCATTTTTAGAGGGCGAGAAAGTGATACTCTGTCTTAAAAAATAAATAAATAAATAAATAACTAGATTCGGCGCCTGTAGCACAGTGGTTATGGCGCCAGGCAGCCACCTGTAGTCCCAGCTACTGGGAGGCTGAGGCAAGAGAATCGCTTAAGCCCAGGAGTTTGAGGTTGCTGTAAGCTATGATGCCACGTCACTCTACTGAGGGTGACAGTCTCAAAACAAACAAACAAACAAACAAACAGCATTGTAATAGCCAGGGATTTAAACAACTGACAGCACTAGACAGATCCTCCAAGCAGAAACTAAGCAGAGCAATGGACTTAAACATAATTCTAGAATAGGTTTAATGGACACATATAGAACATTTCACCTCAATAATACAAAATATGTATTCTTCTCATCAGCATATGGATCATTCTCTAAGATAATTCATATCCTAGGTCACAAATTAATTCTCGACACATTAAAAAAAAAGTAGAAATTACACCTTTTATCTTTACAGACCCACAATGGAATTAAAGTAGAACTTAATAGCAACAGAAACACTCATTCTCACATAAAGTCGTGGAAACGAAACAATAGCTCGGTCAAGGATGAGATGAAGAAGAAAATTATTAAATTCTTTGAATAAAATGATAATGAGGCCACTAGCTATCAAAACCTGTAGGATACTGCAGAAGCAGTCTTAAAAGGGAAATTATTCACCTTAAATGCCCACATCCAGAAATTACAGAGAGTGCAAATCAGTAATCTAATAAATCATCCCAGGGAACTATAAAAGGCAGAACAATCCAATTCCAAACTCAGCAGAAGGAAAGAATAATCAGAAATCAGATCAGAACTAAATGCAACAGATAACAACAGAACCATTCAGGAGATTTTAACAAAACAAAAAGTTGGTTCTTTGAAAATGTAAGTAAAATCAACAAACCCTTTTTTTCAGATTAACAAGAAAGCTCTATCAGAAACAAAAGAAGGAAATAAAACAGATACCACAGAGATGCAAAAGATCATCACCGAATTCTACAACAATCTCTATGCCAAAAAGTTTGAAGACATAGAAGAAATGGACAAATACCTGGAATCACAATACCTCCCTAGACTCAACCAGGAAGAAGTGGGACTCTTGAACAGACCAATGTCAAGCACTGAAATTGAAACAATAAAAAAGCTTCTAATAAAAACAGTTTTAGACTAGATTCTTTTTGTTGTTGTTGTTGTTGTTGTTTTTGAGACAGAGCCTCAAGCTGTCACCCTGGATAGAGTGCTGTGACATCACAGCTCACAGCAACCTCCAATTCCTGGGCTCAAGCGAGTCTCCTGCCTCCGCCTCCTGAGTAGCTGGGACTACAGGCGCCCACCACAACGCCGGCCATTTTTTGGTTGCAGCCGTCATTGTTATTTGGCGGATCCAGGCTGGATTCGAACCTGCCAGCTCAGGTGTACGTGGCTGGCGCCTTAGCCCGTTGAGCCATAGGCGCCGAGCCTAGACCAGACAGTTTTATGCTAGAACTCTACCAAAGCTACAAGGAATGGCCTGAACCTACCTATATTGCAGAATCCATTCCAAAATATTGAGAAGAAAGGAATCCCCTGCATTTGCTCTTATCACAGCGAGCTCTAGGATAAACTTATGTACATCTGAATTTCATCAGGTGCTGGATTTAGGCACCAGAGGTGTGGCATGGAGCATACTAATTGGACAAGAAAAGAGAATTTTCAAGGAAAAATAGGTAGAACACAGAAGATGTTATCAAGGACCCAGGGATGGGAGGCAGCGGGTTTGTTAGTGTTAGTTGTTTTTAGCTACAGATACAATCCCAGGTGGGACTACGTCTTATTCCTGTGTCCACATAGAAGATAAGATTATGATTATGATAGTGCATGTAGTGAGAATAGGATGGAGTCAGCCAGTTTAGGTCCTATGTGACCTTCACTTCATTATCTTCCATTCTTGTTTTGTAAATTCAGGTTTAACCAAAAAGTATATATCCTGAATAGTTTAAGGCAATTGATTTAGGAGATTAACATTGGAACTAAAAATGTTTTCGGTCATGGATTATGCCAATTATCATTTATTGTTGGTCATGGGTTATGCTGATTATTGCTGTTTAAAATAAGGATTAATTATCATTGTTTAAAATAGGGTTAATGTGGTTTTTGCTTTGACCTTTTATGTATAAAACTGTGGTTTTGGAAATAAAAGGGCAGAACAGATTTGAGAGACTACTCTCAATGTTCTCCAGAATCACTGGCCTTCTGATAATGAAGCTTTCTGGACCTATACCCCATTTCTGCACCTGGGCTGGACAGTGACAGGAAGCCCGACTCTCTTTGTCTGAAAACAACTGGGTGGGTCAGACCTGAGGTTGATGGAGGAATCATTTTCCTGCTATCCATTTAGTGTTATGAATGGGAATAATACAGGAGTCATGCCGGTACTCGTGGGGAGTTTTGGTGGGCAATTTTAGGAGCAAATGTGCTCTGGGTGAAATTCCTGAGCTTGGATCCTAATCCTTAAAGGAGCAGACCATGTCATTACCTAGTGAGTACATACGTGTGAGGGGGCCGAAATCCTGTGGTGGCAGCAGAGTGTGCGTAACATTGTGCTTTCAGAATGTATTTTTCTCTGTGTCTTGAGAAAAGAAAAATAACTGAGAGCTTTGTAAACTATGTGAGATGCAAAATTGATGGGACCTAGGCACAGATGGCCATGTGATTTGTATCAACCCCTGACCCATGCCTGAGGGTAATTGTTTAAAGATCCAGACTAGCTGCCTCACCCATTATCGTTATGTTCCTCCAATTTTGATACAAAAACCAAAGAGTACTCAATCAGTAGTTTATGTAATTTTCAGGTAAACTCTTGGTGAAACAACTTAGAAATTTCTTCTCCTCCTTTTCCTTTAAAAATCCTAAGTGACAAATGCTAATAGGAGCTTGTATTCAAGGCAACTTGAAACTGGGTGGCCATTCTCAAACTTTACATGTGAATACTCTCTTTAAGGTACATTCTGACTTTTTTTGGGCTGGGGGGCGGGAGACAGAGTCTCACTTCATCACCCTTGGTAGAGTGATAAGGCATCACAGCTGACAGCAACCTCAAAAATCTTGGGCTCAAGCAATTCTCTTGCCTCAGCCTCTCAAGTGGCTGGGACTACAGGCACCCACCAGAAGGCCTGATTTATTTTTAGACATGGGGTCTTGCTCTTGCTCAGGCTGGTCTTGAACCTGTGAGTCAGGCAATCCACCTGCCTTGGCCTCCCAGAGTGCTAGGATTACAGGCATTAGCCACTGCGCCTGGCCTCCTGTTTTTAATGATCTATATTCTCTTACTTTTAAAAAGTGTATTGCTTAAGGTTAACTTAAGATGTCCATTTCTCAAATATAGCTGGAGACCAATAAATCTTTTAAAATGATATCTAATTTTTCTTTCGCAATACTCAATTATCATGTAATATTTGTGATAGAATTTTTACTAATTGACTGTATTATAAAAGGTTTTATATAAGATATTGTTTAAAAATAATTAGTCCAATGTTATGCCCACAATGCAGTAAACATATGTGTTGAACAGTTTAGATTTTGAGAAAAATCTCTTGCCAATAATTTGTTAGAATTCACATTGAGGCAGGTATCTTAATGCCAACACATACAAAGAAACAGACAAGAAAAGCACCAGGCAAGATAAAGCAAAGATAAAAAGGTGACTGGGAGTGTGGCTAAGGACTGTAAGTTTAGGTAAACACAGGAAGGCATGACTAACTAGAATTTTTAAATAATTCATGAGGAGTAGGCCGGGTGCAGTGGCTCAAGGAGGCTGAGGCGGGTGGATCGCTTGAGCTCACAAATTCAAGACTAGCCTGAATAATGTGAGACCTTTTATTCACATTGAATAAAAGTAGAAAAACTGAGGCAAGAGGATTGCTTGAGTCCAAGATTTGGAGGTTGAGCTATGACACCATAGCATTCTACCCAGGATAAAAGCTTGAGAGGGTGTCTCACAAAAAAAAAAAAATTAGTGGAGAGTAAGTGAATTGCTTTGGAAAGGGTAATCAGAAAGATGTAAATTTAATTTGTTATGGGATTAAAATATCAGCCCCTAGGGGGCTTAAGAGTCCAGCCAGAAGTGTAGTTGAAGTGGTTTATTCTCCCTTCCCCACTGCTCTGGCAGTCAGTGGGCTCAAACCCACTACACAGCTCTTATACTCTCACAAGCCAAAAAACTGCTGTCACCAGTGAACAGGGAGCTTCTTGAGGATAAAGTACCAAGCTGCTGGCTTCTTTGGGGTGATCTATGAACAATGCACACCTGAACTAAGATGGCAGGGGCCATATGGCTTCCTAGCCACTGTGCACTGCTATCCTTTCCAAGGAATTTTAAGAACTCAAATTTTTCTAAAAAAAAAAAAAAACCCTGAAATTTTGTCCCTTTCATTTCTACACAAATATTGCCCAACTCTGGCTCAGACTCTGGGAGTCAGAGGGGGCTGGTGAGTCCATGGGGATATGCATGACCCCAGAACCTAGACATTCTGTGTGGGATACTCTGGATAGGAGGGAAGAGATGACCAAAGTGCTTGCTTTCTCTCATTCATACCCCTTTTCTCCCTTCCCTTACACCAACCATGGCAGCTAAGAGATGGTTGGGCCAGGGCTCCCAAGAACTACTTTTCCTCTTGGTTGATACAGCCAACATAATAGTGCTTCCACAGAGTGGAGCTCAAGGTCTCCAAGCTCTTTTTCTACTCTTACCCTCACCCACCTGTGGCTGCTCTAAGAGAGACAAGTGAGCCACCAGATTGAGGCTTTCACAGAGTAGAGCTCAGGCTTTTCCTCTAGTGGTCCTTCAGCAAACAGAGGGGTGCTCAGACTATGAGCTCCCTGCCCATCAGCCTTACTTGGTGCCACTTGCCCAGTGACACCATCAGGGCAGGACACACACCAAGGTGGCAGGACCACTGCACCTCTCCCTGGCAAGGTTACATACTGATTTTCAGGAACATGGGACAGGCCTGCATGCCAGATCCCATACTCCCAGGTCTCAGTCACATTGCTCAGAAGCAAGGAGGATAGATTTGTGCTTGCGTGAGGCCAGTTTGAGCCCTCCATGTTGGCTTTGCTGGTAATCTGGGAGCAGACTTTTGACCCCTGCTGAAATAGACACCTTGCCACCACTGGTGGGGCCTGAGGGCAAGCCCACCACCTGAGGCAATCAAGTGCTTCGCCTGAAGGACTAACGCTGATCACAGGATCCAAAATTAACACTAGAACTTGTTCCTCCTAGCAAGTGCACCTACTGACAGGGAAGTCAATTTACACACCCACTACAACATTTACAGATTCAATTAAACAGGGTGTAGTGGAGTCTGACCCATAAACACCACACGCTGTCCCAAGGAAACCATAATTTAATTAAAAGACAATAAAAAAATAAAAAGCTACATCAGATGAGAACAAAGTGAAAGATCTACAAATACAAGAAAAATCACATTTAAAGGACATCCCCAAAAGAAAACAATAACTTGGTACCAATGGAAACCAACCAAAACGAGAATAGTGAAATGACTGATAATAAAACTCAAAGACGGCTTAGAAGAAAACTCAACAAAATACAAAAGAAAATGGAAACCCAATACAAAGAAACCACAAAAACAATGGAAACCCAATACACAGAAACCACAAAAACAATGGGGAAAATGAATAAAGAAAAAAACAAGCAGAGCTTCTGGAAATGAAAAAAAAAATGTATTTAAGGAAATATAAAACATAGTGAAAAGCTTAAGAATAGGCTAGGCTCAGTACCTATAGCTCAGCAATTAGGGCACTAGCCACATACACCAGGACTGGTGGGTTTGAACCCAGCCCAGGCCTACCAAGCAACAATGACAACAACAACAACAACAAAAATAGCCAACAACAATAACAACAACATCAAAAATAGCCAGGTACTGTGGTGGGCACCCGTAGTCCCAACTACATGGGAGGCCGAGGCAAGAGAATCATTTAAGCCCAAGAATTTGAGGTCGCTGTGAGCTGTGACACCACAGCATTCTACCAAGGGCAATATAGTGAGACTCTTGTCTCAAAAAAAAAAAAAAAATAGGCTAGATCTGGCTCCAGAGTCTCCAAGCTCAAAGACAACACCTTTCAATCAAATAAGTCAGTCAAAAAGAAAGGTCAGAGAAATAAGAGGAACAAGGTGAAACCTACCAAAAATATGAGATTATGTAAAAAGACCTTACATGAGAATTATAGGCATCCCTGAGGGTGAAGAAGAAAATACACAGGGGATGAAAACCTATTTGAGGGACTACTTGAGGAAAATTTCCCAGGCCTTGCTAGAAATTTAAACATTCAGGTACAGGCTGGGCATGGTGGCTCATGCCTGTAATCCTAGCAGTCTGGGAGGTCAAGGTGGAAGTATTGCTTGACATCAGAGTTGGAGACTAGCCTGAACAAGAGTGAGTACCTGTCTCTGAAAAAAAAAAATAGCCATTGGTGCCTGTATTCCCAGCTACTTGGAAGGCTGAGGCAAGAGGATCACTTGACCTCAAGAGTTTGAGGTTGGTGTGAACTATGACACCACAGTTCTCAATCCCAGGGCAACTGAGGGAGACTCTGTCTCAATAAAATAAAACTGGGACCAGAAGATACCCACTGTGAACTAAAATAAAATATTAAGGCTCCTCTTCCTCCACCCCCCAGCGATGGACCAACTGGACCCTCTCCTTGGCCAAAGGGATCCCCTAAAACTGAGTTGCTATGAGAGAAAGGAGAGCAGACATGCCTCATCATGTCCTCCTGCCTTCTTAGGGATGTCTTTTGTGACCCATTAACAGGCCTAAGGCCATGCAAGACATACCTACAGGTTTTCAATATACACAACAAAGCATTTGAGTCTCAGCATATGTCCAGGAGCGTCTGATTAAAACACCCTTATCTCAGCAGTCCTTTTTGGTGACTCTTGGTCTATTAAATAAAGCCTAACTCAGCCAACTGAGAGCTAAAGAATCTTTAAACCCACCTATAATCGGTAAGCCCCCACTTTGACATAGCCCACCTTTTTGGGGGAAACCAATGTCTGTCTTCCACATATTGACTTAAGACTTCACCTGTAGTTCCTGTCTCCCTGAAATGTATAATACCAAACCTTAGCGCGGCGCCGGCAGCTCAGTGGGTAGGGCGCCGGCCACATACCAAGGGTGACGGGTTCGAACCCGACCCAGGCCAGCTAAAACAACAATGACAACAAAAAAAAAAAAAAAAAAAAAAAAAAAAAGGCGGGCGTTGTGGTAGGCGCCTGTAGTCCTAGCTACTTGGGAGGCTAAGGCAAGAGAATCGCGAATCGCTTAAGCCCAAGAGTTTGAGATTGCTGTGAGCTGTGATGCCACAGCACTTTACCCAGGGCGACATATTGAGACTCTGTCTCAAATAAAAAAAAAAAAAAAATTAAAAATGACTGTTTATTCTAATCAACTAATGTTTTGGGGGCGCCTCAGCTTAACTGTGACAGGAGAGAGGACAGACTTAGAGACCCCTCCACTGAGTTGGGACCCTCACCTCTTAGCCCCACGTCTCCACACGACACTCCCGGGACGCCGCGAGGCTGCGGCTCCAGCCGCCCGGAGAGGGCTCTGGCTGCGGGAGTCACGCAAGGACAGGGCAGGTCACCCGGGGCCCGGCTGCGCTTCTGGCCCACCCTGCGGCCCGAGGGGTGCCCGACCCCGGCAGCGTTACTGGGGGACAGAGAGAGGCCCGGACCCGCCACTGCCCGCGGTAACCGGCCCCACACACTCACCACTCTCCGGCCTGCACGGAGTCCCGGCATCCCCCTTACAGATCCTGCAGGTCCTGCGAGTCAGGTCCAGAGGCTGGGGAGAGACCGGGACCTTCCAAAGCCACCGAGAAGGAACAGTAAGCGCGGACCGACCGCGGCAGGCCGACGCCGGAGCAAAGGGGGACGGCAGACGACGGAAGCCACCCCTTCCGCTTCCTCCGCGAGCTGATTGACTGAACAGACCCCTGCCCAGCTCCTGATTGGAGAAGGCCTCGGGCCCGCCCCCAAATCTCCTGAGCGACAGGCGATGGCGTCTCTCACATTTAAAGCAACACCCTGGCATTTCCCGGAGGGCGTTCATATTTACCCCATACATAACGTTATGCCCATATGAATAATATTGTAAGATTCAAAGTTGGAAACCACGATGATAAACATTACAAAATTTCAAAGTTGGGCCAGCACTTTGGGAGGCCAAGGCAAGAGAATTACTTTGAGGCCAGGAGCTTGACAGCAGTCTGGGGAACATAGCTGAGACCCCCATTCCTACAAATAAAATTAATAAGCAAACAAAAATAACCAGACATGATGGGGCATGCCTGTAGTCTCAGCTACTCAGGAGGCTGAAGAAGGAGGATCACTTGAGCCCAGGGGTTAGAGGCTACGGTGAACTATGATTAGGCTACAGCACTCCAGGCTGGGCAGCAGAACAAAACCCTGTCTCAAATAAATAATTCAGCTTTAAAACCTTAAGAGCTTCCTGTCTTTGAGGAAGCAGCTTGAGGTTTTTCGGGTTTTTTTGCTTTTGTTGTTGTTTTTGAGACAGAGTCTCTGCTGCCCTCAGTAGATCCCTGTGGCGTCACAGCTCACAGCAACCCGAAACTCTTGGGCTTAAGCGATTCTCTTGCCTCAGCCTCCCAAGTAGCTGGGATTAGGGCCCCGCCACACGTTTTTTACAAGGTCTTGCCCTGGGTCGGTCTGGTCCCAAACTCATGAGCTAAGGCAATCACCCACCTCAGCCTCCCAGAGAGCTAGGATTAGAGGCAGGAGCCACTGGCCTGGCGACAGCTTGAATTTCACAAAGGGAGGTAATTGTCTCAGGCAGCGATGCATAGTAGAACTAAAGTACAAGCCAAGGGTGTCATTTTAAATTTTGTAGAAGGAATAAGAAAGAAGAAAACGTGAAAATGATTGTAATACTTTATTTAACTCAATATATCCAAAATTATTACTTCATATGTGATCAATATCATATTTTTGACATATTTTGATACTAAATCTTCCAAAGCCACCCTTTATTTTAAGCTTCCAGAATATCCCTATTAAGACAGCATATTTGGATGCATCTGTATAATTTTCCCACTTTGGTTTATATATATATATATATATATATATGCTTTTATTCTCATCCTTCATCACTTTGTCGCCCTCAGTAGACTTTTATGGCATCACAGCTCACAGCAACTTCAAACTCTTGGGCTCAAGTGATTGTCTTGCCTCAGCCTCTCAAGTAGTTGGAACTACAGGCGCCCACTATAACGCCTGTCTACTTTTAGAGACAGGGTGTCACTCTTGCTCAGGCTGGTCTCGAACTGCTGAGCTCAAGTAATCCACCACCCGAGCTTCCCAGAGTGCTCGCATTAAAGGCATGAGGTACTATGTCCAACCCCACTTTGAGTTATATTAAGATTGATCAGTAAATTCAGGGAATGCCTGTTTGTGTCATATAATTGCTATCGTTTATTGCTTACTATTTTTCTAATTTCATTTATTTCACCAAGGGTTGAAAAATAACAGGTTTCTATATCTAGCAGTTCTTATTCATCTGTCAAAAACTGCATTTTCTAAAAAAAAAAAAATAAGAAAACAAAAACAAAAACTGTATTTTCTGGCTCAGCGCCCGTAACTCAGTGCTCAGTGGTTAAGGTGCCAGCCACATACACCAAGGCTGGAAGGTTCGAACCAGGCCCAGGCCTGCCAAACAACGACAACCGCAACAAAAAAATAGCTGGGCGTTGCGGTGGATGCCTATAGTCCCAGCTACTTGGGAGGCTGAGGCAAGAGAATCTCTTAAGCCCAAGAGTTTGAGGTTGCTGTGAACTGTGATGCAACCGCTCTCTACTGAGGGTGACATAGTAGAAGTCTCTCAAAAGAATAAAAAAACAAAAACAAAAACTGCATGTTTTTATTCTTGGTTTGAGTCACAGGCAAAACTTATTCTCACAGCTTGTAGAAATATTTACCAATGCTTTTTCCTACAATTTATATGTTTTCAACATTTTACCATTTATATTTCCCCTTTATTTGTCCTTTATACTGTATCACATGAAGAATAAATCTATTTTTATCTTTTTTATACAAATATTCAGTTCTCAAACTCTAAGTATTGATAAAGGTTCTTCCTCTGAAGTTTTTTTTTTTTTTTGAGACAGAGCCTCAAGCTGTCACCCTGGATAGAGTGCTGTGGCATCACAGCTCACAGCAACCTCCAATTCCTGGGATCAAGCAAGTCTCCTGCCTCCACTTCCCAAGTAGCTGGGACCACAGGCGCCCGCTCTCAAACACTAAGTATTGATAAAGGTTCTTCCTCTGAAGTTTTTTTTTTTTTGAGACAGAGCCTCAAGCTGTCACCCTGGATAGAGTGCTGTGGCATCACAGCTCACAGCAACCTCCAATTCCTGGGATCAAGTGAGTCTCCTGCCTCCACTTCCCAAGTAGCTGGGACCACAGGTGCCCGCCACAACGCCCGGCCATTTTTTGGTTGCAGCCGTCATTGTTCTTTGGCGGGCCGGGGCTGGATTCAAACCCGCCAGCTCAGGTGTACGTGGCTGGCGCCTTAGCGCGTTGAGCCACAGGCGCTGAGCCTCCTCTGAAGTTTTTTATTGGGTAACTTCTTTTATGCATTTTGGTGGATTTCTGAATCTAATACTTTACCAGTTTGATTGTCTATTTTTGCATCAATGCCACACTGATTTAATGATAGAATATTTAATGTGTTTTAGGCTCGGCGCCTGTAGCTCAAGTGGCTAAGGCGCCAGCCACATACACCAGAGCTGATGGGTTTGAATCCAGCCTGGGCCTGCCAAACAAAAAGGACAGCTACAACCAAAAAATAGCCAGGCACTATGGCAGGAGCCTGTAGTCACAGCTACTTGGGAGGCTGAGGCAAGAGAATCGCTTAAACCCAGGAATTGGAGGTTGCTGCCAGCTGTGATGCCAGGCACTCTACCCAGGGCGACAGCTTGAGGCTCTGTCTCAAAAAAAAAAAAAAACAAAAAACCCCAAAACAAGGTCAGTGCCTGTGCCCAGTGGGTAGGGTGCTGGCCCCATCTACCAAGGTTGGTGGGTTCAAACTGCAACAACGGCAACTGCCCTGGTAAAGTTGGAACCCACCAGCCCTGGAGCATGTGACTGGTGCCCTAACAACTGAGCTATGGGCACCCACTCTACTTCGCACTTTTTATTTTTATTTATTTATTTATTTATTTTTTGTAGAGACAGAGTCTCACTTTTTTTTTTTTTTTTTTTGAGACAGAGCCTCAAGCTGTCACCCTGGAGAGAGTGCGGTGGCATCACAGCTCACAGCAACCTCCAATTCCTCGGCTCAAGCGAGTCTCCTGCCTCCGCCTCCCAAGTAGCTGGGACTATAGGTGCCCGCCACAACGCCTGGCCATTTTTTGGTTGCAGCCGTCATTGTTGTTTGGCGGGTCCAGGCTGGATTCAAACCCGCCAGCTCAGGTATACGTGGCTGGCGCCTTAGCCCGTTGAGCCACAGGCGCCCAGCCCAGAGTCTCATTTTTATCGCCCTTGGAGAGTGCAGTGGCATCACACAGCTCACAGCAACCTCCAACTCCTGGGCTTAGGCGATTCTCTTGCCTCAGCCTCCAGAGTAGCTGGGACTATAGGTGCCTGCCACAATGCCCGGCTATTTTTATGTTTTGCAGTTCGGCCGAGGCTGGGCCTGAACCGGCCACCTTCGGTATATGGGGCCGGCGCCCTACTCGATGAGCCACGGGTGCCACCCTACTTTGCACTTTTTAAATTAGACTTGTTCCTAGGTCATTTTGTTTTACATTTAAAAATTTACTTTATATTATAATTTTTATAGTATCCTTCATTTATGAATTTCTATGTGTAATTTCTATGTGTAAAGCTAATGTTTATATGTATTAATGTTATTTTGTATTTATTACTGAACTATTTTCTGTATTAGATTTTTTTAACCAATTACTTTGTATTTCCAGATATATAATTACATCATGTGCAAATTAAGTCTTACATATTTTTTGTTTGTTTGTTTGTTTGTTTGTAGAGACAGAGTCTCACTTTATCGCCCTTGGTAGAGTTCCATGGTGTTACTCAACTCACAGCAACCTCCAACTCCTGGGCTTAGGCGATTCTCTTGCCTCAGCCTCCCGAGTAGCTGGGACTACAGGCGCT
>CAUYRH010107375.1:0-39718 GCA_963574655.1 Perodicticus potto | reverse complement strand
GTACTGCAGAAATTATTCCAAAAAATTGAGGAGGAAGGAATCTTCCCCAACACATTCTATGAAGCAAACATCACCCTGATACCAAAACCAAGAAAAGACCCAACTAAAAAGAAGAATTGCAGACCAATTTCACTCATGAATATGGATGCAAGAATTCTCAACAAAATCCTAGCCAATAGATTACAGCTCATCATCAAAAAATGTATCACGATCATATATCATAATCAAGTAGGTTTCATCCTGGGGATGCAAGGCTGTTTTAATACACGCAAGTCCATAAACGTTATCCACCGTATTAATAGAAGCAAAAACAAAGACCACATGATCCTCTCAATAAATGCATAAAAAGCATTCAAAAAAATCCGGCATCCTTTTCTAATTAGAACACTGAAGAGTATAGGCATATGTGGCACATTTCTGAAACTGATCGAAGCTATCTATGACAAACACACAGTTAATATTTTACTGAATGGAGTAAAACTGAAAGCTTTTCCTCTTAGAACTGGAACCAGACAAAGTTGTCGTCTGTCACCATTACTATTCAACATAGTGCTGGAAGTGCTAGCCAATACAATTAGGCAAGACAAGGAAATAAAGGGCATCCAAATGGGAGCAGAGAAGGTCAAACTCTACCTCTTTGCTGACAATATGATCTTATACTTAGAGAACCCCAGAGTCAACCACAAGACTTCTGGAAGTCTTCAGAAAACACAGTAATGTCTCAGGATATAAAATCAATGTCCACAAGTCAGTAGCCTTTGTATACGCCAATAACAGTCAAGATGAGAGGCTAACTAAGGACACGACTCCCTTCACCATAGCTTCAAAGAAAATGAAATACCTAGGAATATACCTAACAAAGGAGGTGAAGGACCTCTATAAAGAAAATTATGAAATCCTAAGAAGGGAAATAGCAGAGGATATTAACAAATGGAAGAACATACCATGCTCATGGCTGGGAAGAATCAACTTTGTTAAAATGGCTATACTTTCCAAAGCAATCTACCTATTTAATGCCATCCCTATTAAGACACCAACATCATAATTTCAAGATTTGGAAAAAATGATTCTGTGGTTTTATATGGAACCAGAAAAAAACCCGTATAGCTAAGGCAGTTCTTAGTAATAAAAACAAAGCTGGGGGCATCACCATACCAGATTTTAGGCTGTACTACAAAGCCATAATGGTCAAGACAGTACGGTAATGACACAAAAACAGAGACATAGACATTTGGAATCGAACAGAAAACCAGGAAATGAAACAAACATCTTACAACCATCTACTCTTCGATAAACCAATCAAGAACATACCTTGGGGGAAAGACTCCCTATCCAATAAATGGTACTGGGAGAACTGGATATACACATATAAAAGACTGAAACTGGACCCACACTTTTCTCCACTCACAAAAATTGATTCAAGATGGATAAAGGACTTAAATTTAAGGCATCAAACAATAAAAATCCTCAAAGAAAGCATAGAAAAAACACTGGAAGATATCAGCCTGGGGAAAGACTTCATGAAGACTGCCATGGCAATTGCAACAACAAAAATAAACAAATGTGACTTGATTAAACTCAAAAGCTTCTGTACAGCTAAGGAGACAACAACCAAAGCAAATAGACAACCTACACAATGGGAAAGGATATTTGCATATTTTGAATCAGACAAAAGCTTGATAACTAGGATCTATAGAGAACTCAAAATAAACCCACATGAAAAAAGCCAACAATCCCATATATCAACGGGCAAGAGACATGAATAGAACCTTCTCTAAAGAAGACAGACGAATGGCTAACAAACATATGAAAGAATAATTATTGTCCTTATTAGAGAAATGCAAATCAAAACCACCCTGAGATACCATCTAACGCCAGCGAGAATTGCCCACATCACAAAATCTCAAAACTGCAGATGCTGGCGTGGATGTGGAGAGAAGGGAACTCTTTTACACTGCAAACTGATACAACCTTTTTGGAAGGAAGTATGGAGAACCCTCAAAGAACTCAGGCTAGACTTCCCATTTGATACTGCAATCCCATTACTGGGCATCTACCCAGAAGGAAAAAAATCCTTTTATCATAAGGACACTTGCACTAGACTATTTACTGCAGCTCAATTTACAATCGCCAAAATGTGGAAACAGCCTAAATGCCCACCAACCCAGGAATGGATTAACAAGAGGTGGTACATGTACACTATGGAGTACTATTCAGCCATTAAAAAAATGGAGACTTTACAGCCGTTGTATTAACTGGGATGGAAGAGGAACACATCATTCTTAGTAAAGCATCACAAGAATGGAGAACCATGAATCCTATGTACTCAATTTTGACATGAGGACAATTAATGTCATGGTGGGGGTGGGGGTGGGGGAAGGGGAGAGCAGAGAAAGAAAGAAAAGAGGGAAGGATGGGGAAAGGAAGAGCAGAGAGAGGGAAAGAGCAAGGGGGGTGGGGTCTTGGTATGTGTCACACCTTTTAGGGGCAAGACATGCTTGTAAGAGGGTGTTTACCTAACAAATGCAATCAGTGTAACCTGGTTTCTTGTACCCTCAATAAATCCCCAACAATAAATTTTAAAAAAAAAAGATGGCCCTTAGAAACAGTCCCTGTGCTCAAGAGAATTTACACTACACCTGAGGAATCACATGGTTTCACCCATCTATCTACATTTCCCCTGTCCTACAAAGGTAACACCAAAATTTTATATTGCTATGCAATATAGGCACCCTGTAACAATTTGGTAAACAAATCATATACTCATAGGGTCTCAGGACTAAAAGTGTCATTGTGACTCAGAAATTTCCAAGCTTACCTTGACACCTAAACTTTCAACATATAGACTGAGAATGTGTGTACTTAAAATGCTCCCCAGATGATTCTGCTACCCAAGAAGACTAAGAGCCACTCTTGAATCAAGCCCTGATGAAGTGTCTGCATGCTCTTTACAATGACCCTGTTCAAAAATGATGCAGCCTTATGCAAGGTGCCTCCAACAATGAGAAGCACAGTCTATCACACCTGCAAGCACCTCTACTACGAAGTCCTTTCTGATGTTTACTCTAATACCTGTATTTATTCTACTATGTTCTATCCCCCGTCTGTAAGATGAACTTCCAACCCTTCTGATAAAGGATGCCGTCCCCTCTGAGTCTCCTCCAGACTACACACGATGAACTATGTGCTAATTACTAAGTATACGACACAGTACATTTCACAGGAGGGAGAAAGCAGGTTGAGTTACCATAACCAGAAAGGCATTAATAAAGGAGGAGGGTCTGGAGGGATGAGAAAGATAGAGATTAAACTAGAGTTCAGAGCTAGAGTTCAAAGGCAATGAGGGACACAAGACAGAGAAGGAGCATGATATTGAGGGAAGAAGATAGCGATGGTAAGGCTTTGGTGAGGAAATTAGCAAATTTCACAAACTTTTTGAATTAAATAGCACTACAACTAAAAATGAACAAAGGTTCAAAGAAAATCGGAATAGCTGGGAAGAGAAAAGAGCAGAGGCCCCAAATATGAAGGCAGACACCCAGATCTAGAGAGGCCACAAAAAAATTAAATATAAACAGGCAAGGAGAGATCCAACCAGAAAGTCACAGAAGGAAACAGAGTGTGAGCCTGACAGGGCAAAGTACCAGAGCCGCTTTAGTTCCTGGAGGTTGGCACACACACCTAAGTGGTGCACTGCAAAGAACAGAGAGGCGAGGTGGCCTGGAGCCTGCACAGCAAGGCCAGGAGGGGTCGGAAAGGAGCACCTCAGACAGAGAGCTCCAGGGTCTGCTCTAAGATAAGCAATGAGACGAAGACGAAAAGCTGGAAACAAGAATCAGGTCAAAGGAAAAAGAAGTGACAAGGCTTAGTCACAGATCAGACCCAGGGCAAAAGACAGGGAAGAACAAGGACGATGTTCGGATGAGGAGGGGAGGCATAGCGTAATTGCCTGTGCTGGTCGCACTGGAGGTCAGGACCAGCATGGCTCTGTTTACGAAAGCGTCACAGTCCCCGCCTTGCTCCACCACACACACGCTGAGTGGTGATTTTGCTGTTTTCTCTGGTCCCAGCACAGACTGGAGTCTCTGTGTCAGGGGATATATCTGGTTTTGAATCTAGAATCTGTAACACTACCACGAAGTTAAAGTGCTGGCCAAAAAAAAGGGGGGGTGGGGCCTTTGATAGAGCTAGGTGAAAGAAGTCCATCATCAAATACCACGTATTGTATGGTTCCATTTATATGAAGTGTCCACAACAGGCAAATCTGTGAAGACAGAAAGTAGGTTAGTGGTGGCCTGGGGCTGGAGGCAGGGAGAAGGGGTGGGGCTGGAATGAAGCGGGGAGTGACTGCAAATGGGTTTGGAGTTTCTTTCTGGGGTGATGAAAATTTCTAATTGTTTATGGAGATGGTTGCACAACTGTATGAATATACTAAAGTATAAATACTGACTTTGTAATTTAAGGGGGAGAGTTATATGGTAAGCAAACTATAAAAACCATAACACAATAAAGTTGTAAAAAATTTTTAATTTAAATAAGTGCTATGACTTCAGACACTCAGAACACATCACCACAGTTAAAATGACTATTAGACTTGAGTTCAAATGAAAAGCCATGAGATGATCTGGAAAACCTTAAAGATATTTTAGGAAGATAGTCACATTCCTTGTAAGGAAAAAAACATTAAGCATGGAAAAGATAACAGATTTAAACATATACATCTACTTAAAATTATTTCTTACAATTAAGTAAAATTTTCTAATGCTTATTTCAAAAGGAAAGACAAAGACTTAAGGGTTTTTTTCCAACAATTATGCCAAGTAATACTATACCGGGTACTAATAGTTCAGTTTCTCAGGAGCCTAAATAATGTACAGTGTGCCAATTCGATGAAAAGCAAAGATTATGTAACTTAAAAGTTACCAAACAGATGGGCAAATCTATTTTATAAATGTGAAGATCTGACAAAAACCTTAATGTAGTGAGAGGTCCTCTTGCTCAAAAGACTCTTGAGAAACTACCCAAAATAACTTCTACTCCACAGTATCAACAACAAACGTAGCTCCTGCTTCCCGGATGCCTTCCTTCATTACTAAAGCCATCACCACTCTCCACTCACCCCCAACATACTCCCTTAGATGACGTTCCAACAGACAAAGTCACTACCTCTGTCAGGCCCTCGGAGGACAGAGTGAGGGGCCTTTACCATCTCCTTCTAACTCAGAGAAACTGCCATGGGCACACACAGCAGACGCCCACTGGAGTCTTGCTGACTGATGATAAAACTAGGATGGCAAGGAAGAACGGAAATGTTTCTGCTCAAAAGTGCTTATGGATTAGAAGAACTGAGAACCACCACATGTCTTGACTAAAGAGGTTCCTAAAAAAAACAAGTAATTGGTGGGAAAATATAGGTTATAAGCAAATACTACATTTCCAAGATAAAACTACCTCTAAAGACAGATATTTAGAAAACTCAAAATACCACACTGACGATTTCAACATCTTGAATTTTAAACAAAGTGTAATTCAATAGCTTTAAATACATATTTAACATACTTCACCTGCCTATAAAAAAATTTAAGGAGCTCAAAAAAACTATGAATCGAGAAACATAGAGAGCCATCTCCCTAATTGATTTGACCTTTTAGACCAGGGTTTTTCAACCTTTTCTACCTCACAGCACACTTGAACTAACAGTCAAACTTCTGAGGCTCACTTAAATTACGTTGATCAAAAATAATAATAATAATAATAATAATAGTAAAAAGAATATGCTTCCTGTGCTTTGAACTCTTTTGAAAATAATTTAATGATCTTTAAAAATCTTCATGGCACACCTGTTGAAAATCACTGTTTTAGACCATATCTGTTAACTGACCCAAATGATGAAAAGCCTAAAAATAATAAAGAATAGAAAAAAAAAAAAAGAGTGATTTTTTTCCTACTACACTATCCTCCCACCTAAATAAAATACTATGGCCTGAAGCTATATTTGTTTATGAAGAGGCAAGTCTGGTGCTACACTTCCACGCAGTGACCCTACAGGCCTCTGACACCCTGGAAGGAACCAAAGTACATACCAAGCTCTTCCAGAAGCTGCCCAGGAATTACGGGATGGAGCAAAGAAAAAAAGCTTTCCCATCTCTTGGAAAAGAAGCCAGCTTTTGGAGTGGAGGAGGGGTAAAAGTGTTAACTTTCCACAATATATTCTGGCCCGTGAGTTAAATAGTTCAAAAGAGACCACAAAGCACCCAAGATAGGAACCAGTCTACTTTTCAGAAATCATTCAGGATGTAACTATAAAGATGTCACCGTTTGTTTTTTTGTTTTGTTTTTTCTTGTTTTTTTCACTCTATCTCAAGAATCCAGAGAAGGGTAAGTACTTTCTCCATTTCACACATGAGAAAAATGAAACTCATGAATAACGACAGACCTGCCCAGCTACCTACTGGATTTCTCCACTTGCAAGTTAACATGCATCTCATACCCAACGTGTACAAATCAACTCTTAGTACCCCACCCAAACCTGCTCCTCCAGGCATCCCCATTTCAAACAGTGGCACCTCCATTATTCCAGCTGCTCAGATCAAACATCCTCGACTAAACTTTACCTCATTCCACATCATCTCCCCCTTCCCTGAGTCCTGTTAATCCTGCCTGAGATATGCCCAGAATCCAGCCACTTCTTATCACTTTTATCTCACCTACAGGGAATTACCAGGAACCTCTAACATCTTCCTCTTTTCACCTTTGCACCCCACCCCATTCTATTCTTTACACACCAGCACTTCACCCTTTAAAAATATCAGAACGAAACCCTGTGTATAAAACCCTCCCATGACTTCCAATCTCATGTAGAGCTCTTCACTGATACACCCCGAGATCAGAACAGTATCTGCCATCTACACTAAGGTGCTCAATGAATACTCCTGATCAGTAAATCAAAGAAAAACAGCCAAAGCCACACAACCAGCATATAGTAGAGCCAGGACTAGAACAAATTTTCCAGTGCTCTTTGAGAACAATGAGACCAGATTTATAACACCCAACAACCCACGTGGCAGGAAATTCTTAAATTTTACTTTGTATAACCGAATCTTTTCCGGTATAATCAATATTATGTTGAATTTCTAACAATAAATTAAAATAAAAACCTCACTTTATAAAATCAGGAAGTATCATATCACACTAGGTGTTCTGAATATTATGTATTAGGCATTATGGGAAGATGCCAGCTTAATTATCAGTACTGGTACTCAAATCTTCAGTGTGACTCTTCTGCATTCAGAGACATGAAGTCATTATATCTCAAGATTATTACATGCAAAAATGACCAGGACCCTTAAAAGATTCGAAACTGAGTTCCTAGAAGAAGAAGTGATAATCATTTCTAAATCTCTCACAACGTCTCCATACTAATCATCTGGAACAGGGATTAAATTTCTAAGGTGCTACCAGTAACAACAGAAAGGTTAGATTCAGAATGTCTTCTATCAAAATTACGAAGAAAAACTTTCAGAGTTGAATTTAAATGTTGATTGTTTTTAGAAAGAATGAAACTAGTACTAAAATTATCCACCATTCCAGAATTTTCCCACTAAAATGTTTTAGACTTAACAACAAAAACTCTTTCTTCAGTCCTTTCAAAAACATCTCTACTGTTTACAAAAGGCTCTACATCTCACTAAATCACAATAATAAATTTATAGAATTTTAATAGTAGGTCACAAAGGAAATTGAGTTCAACCTTCAACTTTCTCCCTTTTACAATGACAAGATTACTTGATATATAACAGATGAATGATGACGACGTAATTAAATGAACAAAGGAATAACTAAATGAAGATCCAAAAAAGTTGTTTTACTCTTCCAAGATCTGACAATTAATAGTAAAATCCAAGATTACCTAGAACAAAGTTTCTAGATTCTCTTGGAGTAGATGTGGGAATAGAAGGAAAAAAATCGAGATCTGAAAAAACTGTATCTGGGTCCTCAGGAAAACATTAACATTATAGCCCATTTCCGTTATTTCTTTTCCTTAGCACTTGATAAAATAAAGTTTGCCAAGACATATCTCCTTGGAAACCAAAAAGCAGCTGTATAGTGTTTATTTCTTTCTCTATATAAAGAACATTTAACATAGGACTATTCTCATAATCAACAACTGCAATTGTTTTGCATCAAAGTAAAACAGGTGGCCTTTGACTAAAAGAAAAATTCATCCATAAGAGAGGAAATGAACATAAACAAGGACCACTTAAGTCACTAGGAGAGTATCAGCTACATGAGAGCAGGAACCATGTAGCTTCTGTTTAGTGGAAGCAGCCAACAGCCCCTGGCAGACAGTGGAATTCAGAAAAGTACTCCTTGGAGACCCACCCATGCAGACACAAATTCATTAGGTCACCACTAAACATACCTCCATGATAGCCTACTACATCCAAGCACGCTACATTTTCTCTCCATGGAAATTCTAGCAAATGGCCCTTCAAGTAATATACTCAACCAAAATTATCCTAGTAGTCTTTACTAGGAAGATGAGAAAATACATCTTAAGTAGTCTAAATTACTTACTAAAGTAGCCACTAAATTTTGCTGTTCTTACTCCAAACTCTCCCCCTTCAATTCATCCTATACAATCCAGCCAGATTAGTTTTCTAGGTTTTTATTGTTTGTTTTTTTTACGAATCCAAAAAATAAACCAGCACTGTGGCTTAATATTCTATCTAAATACATGACCCATTACTATTCAATGGGCAGATACAGGAAATCAGAAACTACTGGATTAGAACAGGAAAGGCAACACAGTTATCAAGGTAAAAAAAAAAATCACAAGTGGCAGTTTTTATAACTGACTCAGCTGAAAATCTTAAGATCACTACTAGAGACTTTCATGAAAGACCTCTCTACATCACTGTGATACAAGAGACACAGCAGTGTTGGGTATTAATAATACTCACTCAGGTAAATACCCAATCTTCATGATAACCCAAGGTCCACTGCCTTTTTGAAGAATCCCAAGCCAATGGACACAATATCTGTGAAAGCACACTGTAAACCACAAATGCTCAATAAGCAGCTTTTCCTTCAATGCTTGCCAACTGACCACCTCTTACATTTTGCTGTTTAAATCATCTTACCTCATTATGTGTGTCTAGTCCCCTTTAAAAAATGAAAAATTCTTTGAATTGTTTTAAGTCATTTCTTTATTATTCAACATCTAGAAGAGCATAATTTAAAAGTAAGTGCCACTTATACTCCTAATTTCAAAACATATTACAAAGCAACAGTTATCAAAATAGTATGGTACTGGCATAAAAACAGAGAGAGCAATGGAATATATGAAGAATACAAGGCCCAGAAGTAAACTTATGCATATATGGTCAAAAGATTTTTGACAAGGGTGCCAAGACCATTCAATAAGGAACAGACGTTCTCTTCAATAAATGGTGTTAGAAAAATGAGATATACACATGTAAAAAAATAAAAACAGACCCTTATACGTATACAAAAATCAAATTAAAATGGCTTAAAGACTGAAATGTAAGACCTAAAATTAGAAAACATCAAAGGAAAGCTTCATGACATTGGACTTGGCAATAATTTCTTGGATATAACACCAAAAGCACAGGTTAACAAAAGTATAAAGAGACAAGTGTGATTTCAAACCTGAAAATTTTGTGCATCAAAGGAAACAACCAAGGGAGTAAAAAGGCAACCTGGAATGGGAGAAAATATTTGCATATCATATTATCCCATAAGGGGTTAATATCCAGAATATATGAAGAACTCCAACAATTGAACAACAAAAAATCTAACAACCAAATTTAAAATGGGCAGAGGACATGAATAGATATTTCTCTGAAGATGACATAAAAATGCCCAATAAGCATATAAAAAATGCTCAGTTTCATTAATCATCAGAGAAACACAAATCAAAACCAGAATGAATATCATCTCACACTCACTACTGTAAGAAAGCCAGAAATAACAGTTCCTGTTTGTTTGTTTGTAGACAGAGTCTCACTTTGTCGCCCTTGGTATGAACACCAGAGCTCATGGCAGCCACAAAGGCTTAGACTTAAGCCTAAGGTCCTCTTTGCCTCAGCCTCCCAAGTAGTTGGGACTATAGGCGTCTAAGACAACAACCAGCTTTTTTTTTTTTTTTTAGCGACAGGGTCTTGTTCTTGCTCAGGCTGGTCTTAAACTCCTGAGCTCAAGCAATCCACTCGCCTCAGCCTCATAAATAACAATTATTAATAAGGATGTAGAAAAGTTAGAACCCTTGTGAACTGCTGATGGAACTGTTAGATGGTGCAACCACTATGGACAGAGTACAGCAAAAGCTTAAAAAACAAAAAATAGAAATACCAGGGTGGCACCTGTAGCTCAGTGGGTAGGGTGCCAGCCACATACACTGAGGCTGGGGTGTTCAAACCCAGCCCAGGCCTGCTAAACAACAATGACAACTGCAACAACAAAAATATATAACCAGGCATTGTAGTGCGCGCCTGCAGTCCCAGCTACTTGGGAGGCTGAGGCAAGAGAATCGCTTAAGGTTGCCATGAGCTGTGACACCACAACACTCTACCAAGGACACTATAGTGAGATTCTGTCTCAAAAAAAAAGAAAAGAAAAAGAAATAGAAATACCATCTCAAACAGCAGCCTCACATCTGGGTAAAGTCCAAAAGAACTGAAAGCAGGGTCTTAAAGAGATATTTGCACACCATGTTCACGGCAACAATGCACACAACTGTCAAGAGAAGGCAGACACTCTAACATCCATCCACGGTAAAAATTGATAAACCAAACATGACACACCACACAATGGGATACCATTCAGCCTTTAAAAAGAAGAAAATTCTGACACACGCTACAACATAGATCAACTCTGAGGGTATTACGCTAAGTGAAACAAGCAAGTCACAAAAACACAAATTCCGTATGACTCCACTTATATGAGGTGTCTAGAGTCCTCAAATCCTTAGAAACAGAAAGTAGAATGGTGGCTGCCAGGGGCTGGGGGGCGGGGGTGGGAGGCAAGTTGTTTTTTTAACCCTTACAGCAAAGCTTCAGATTTGCAAGATGAAAAAGTCCTAGAGTGTGTTTCACAACAACATGAATATACTTAACACTACCAAGCTAAACACTTACAAATGCATAAGATGGCAAATTTTATGTTTTACCAAAAGTAATTTTTTTAAAGTATGAACATATAGTCACCAGATTGAATGCACATGTTCTATCTCCACTGAAGGAAGTCTAAGCCACCTGATGACCCTTTTAACTGTCGGCAGTCATTTCCAGAGTTCTTCCAAGTTGTCTGTTAATCAATGGGACTCCACAGAGGATTCCGAGGCTTTCTTTTCACCCATCCAAAATGAAGTTTCCATAAACCCCAGACTGCTGCTTTCTGGTTTAAGCCTAATACTTACTTACCCTATTTCCAAGCAAAGAACTAAAAATTATGTTAAAAAAAAAAAACACTGCGTTTTCAACTGGGTGAGGGAGAAGCCTAATAGAATCACCTACTGTGGCTCAACGGGCTAAGGCGCCAGCCACGTACACCTGAGCTGGTGGGTTCGAATCCAGCCCCCGGGCCGCCAAATAACAATGACGGCTGCAACCAAAAAATGGCCGGGCGTTGTGGCGGGCGCCTGTTGTTCCAGCCACTTGGGAGGCGGAGGCAAGAGACTCGCTTGAGCCCAGGGAACTGGGGGTTGCTGTGAGCTGGGATGCCATAGCACTCTATCCAGGGTGACAGCTTGAGGCTCTGTCTCAAAAAAAAAAGAAAAAGAAAAAGAATCACCTACTGAGGGCGGTGCCTGTGGCTCAAGGAGTAGGGCGCCAGCCCCATATACTGTAGGTGGTGGGTTCAAACCCGGTCCTGGCCAAAAACTGCAAAAAAAAAAAAAAAAAAAGAATCATCTACTGAGCTTCTTCAAATCTCTCAGCTTCCTCTACATACAGAATGCTCCCCACAAGCAAAGCCCCCCAGGTTTCCTTGTGATTCTCCACCTTCTCTACCCACTGAAGACCCAAACACACCACTGAAAAAAACACTATTTTCAAACACCACCTCGAAAATGGTCTTCAGAACAATCCCACCAAAAGCAATATTGGGCTGAGGTTCTTGAAGCCTTTTCTGAGAATCTTCTACCTATCATGTATCTACCAAAACATCATTTTCTTACTTTGATTACTACACTTCTACACTTCGCTTCCTATTACAAAAGATCAGCACTAAGATCCTAATTAAAAAATAAAACTCTGTGATTCTTTAAAGAACCACAGGCATTTCTCAAATGGAAAAAGAGATAAGAGTTAGGAACCACATCATCCAGGCTCCTAAAGGGTCTTCCAAAAGCACATTCTGAACTTGGAGTCAAAATGAACACCACCCCCACTATAAACACACACACAGACAAACACACACGCAGCACTCTCTTTTATCTTTTTTTTTTTTTTTTTTTGTAGTTTTTGGCCCGGGGCTGGGTTTGAACCTACCAGCTCTGGTACATGGGGGCAGCGCCCTACTCCTTTGAGCCACAGGTGCTGCCCCATACAGCACTCTCTTTACATTTCAAATACCCAGCTACTAAGAAATTGGAACTCTGGCGTCAGCACCTGTAGCTCAAGTAACTAAGGCACCAGATACATACATCAGAGCTGGCTGGTTCGAATCTGGCCAGGGCCTGCAAAACAACAAAGCCAACTACAACCAAAAACTAGCCAGGCGTTGTGGCAGGCACCTGTAGTCCCAGCTACTTGGGAGGCTGAGGCAAGAGAATCGCTTAAGCCTAGGAGTTGGAGGTTGCTGTGAACTGTGATGCCATAGCTCAACCCACAGTGACAGCTTCAGACTCAAAAAAAAAAAAAGAAGTTGGAACTCTGGCAAAGCATACTGGCAGAACCTTCTGAGGCCTCCAGTGGAGCAGCCAGCAGTATGACCAGGGAAGTGGGAGGAGTTACATCAACTACACACTAACTCTCACTTCCAGGGGAAGAACATATGCTTTTAAAAAGTCTTCAAAAGGGGTGGCACCTGTGGCTCAAAGGAGTAGGGTGCCGGCCCCATATACCGGAGGTGGCAGGTTCAAACCCGGCCCCATCCAAAAACTGCAAAAAAATAAAAATAAAGTCTTCAAAAGACAAGCAGTATTATTCAGAGAGTCACAGCCCTGTGCTTCTTGTATTAATATGAGAAATACTGACTTGCCATTTTCCTCCTAAGTACACACAAGTGAAGCAAGAGAGTTGGTGAAAATTTCAGAACATCCTGTTAATTTATAGTTCTATATCTTATAGATCCCCTAAAACGTAGATTGTCTCTTCTTCAAGGCATGGGATACCACAGTTGTCAGCTGCTTCTCTGAGAATATCAAAAACCAAAAAGAAACTTGTAAAAACAAACAGCTGATCAATTCTGGGAACTAGAGACTATTAGAGGAAAGGCAAAGGGCTCGCAATACAGCAAGTTAGAAATCCTGTCTAAATACATAAGTCAGAATATTAAGAAAACTAATTACAGACAAATAATATAAGGGCCAAAATAAAGACAATGATCACAGTAAACTTTTTTTTTTTGAGACAGTCTCACTCTGTGCCCTGGGTAGACAGCCAGGATATCATAGCTCACAGCAACCTCCAACTCTTGGGCTTGAGCAATCCTCCTGCCTCAGCCTCCTGAGTAGCTGGGACTATAAGCTACCACTACTCACTGCTCTTTTTTCTACTTTTAGTAGAGATGGGAACTCACTTTGCTCAGGCTGGTCTTGAACTCCTGAGCTCAAGCAATCCACCTGCCTCAGCTTCACAGAGTGCTGGAATTACAGGCATAAGCCACCTCACCCGGCTCACAGTAAAGTCTCCATGGCAGGAACAGGATCACTCAGCACACAGCACTTTGCTTGTATTTCTCAATAGCTTTCTACTCAGGAATTCAGAACTCATTATAAAATAAAGAAACAAGACGCTTAACCACAAACAAAATAAAATAAAAAATCAATTACTATACCTGTTCATAGCTTTGGTAAAGGCTTTATGGAAAAAGTAGACAGAGGAATAACCAAAATAAACTTTCAAGTCTATGAAATTCATGTAACCTAGACCTGTCCGGGGGGAGAAGAGAGGAGAAAAGTAACTCAATGGAAGCAGTACTGGCTGTTCTGTCTGTTCAAGTTGCCTTTGAGTAACCCCTGTTTGTGTGATCCTTCAACTCTCCTTCCTCAAGCCAGTGTCCAATAAGCCTTGGACATTTTCCTGCCCTCCCTGAATTGGAAAAAGGGAAATCTAACATTATGTAATTGCCCGTTTCCCACAATTTAAAGTTAGACATTCTACAATCCTAATTAGAGGGAGAACTCAGTGTAACATAACAAGCAACAAATTAGAAATCTACAAGCTGAAAATTCTCATCTCAGACCTCCAAAGGTAAAGAGAAATGGTTGCTTCTGACTTTTCCAACACACTGTTCCTAAAATCCAGCTGAAGAAACCCCTGACATCCCTCTGTGTCATTCTGGTGTCATCAACCTAGACCAGCAATTTTCAACTGGTATGCCTTGGGAGGATCTTAGCTGTGCTGCAAACATTTTTAAAGATCATTAATTAAATTATTTTTGAAAGAAGTTCAATGCACTTTTAAGTACTTTTTTTTTTACTCTCACTTTTGATCAACATAATTTAAGTGTGCCGTGGAATTTTTACTATAGGTTCAAGTGTGCCGTGAGATAAAAAAGTTCAAAAACAGTGCTCTACAACTTTCAGAAAACATTCATGTTCTCTTTGCAAAAAGGGGTATCTTACTCTCTTTAGGCTCGAATAAAAGGAGAAAATGGATGTGCACTGACAAATGTTTCCCTACCCTTGAAAGATCTACCCTGGCGGTTTTTCAAACTTTTTCACAATCACAAAGCTCATCACATATTCTGTCCTTCACTCAAATCATCTGTGTTTAAGAGCTCCAGACATGAAGGAATCTCTTCAGGCTTCCCTGACTCACTCCAGAGCTCATCAAAAACCTACCAAAAGAATAAAGAAGCTATCATCTAAGAATAATTAACTTATAAAACCTCTGAAAAACAAAGGGCACCTTGCTCAAAGGAGGTGGCGGGTTCAAACATTTAAAGTAAATGGGTTTTGTTTTTGTTTTTAATTACCTTAGCACAGAAACAAAGTAAAAACAAAAATCAAATTACAGCCAATTTATTTCCCACACCAAAAAAGGGTAAGTGAAGTGGATAAAAGGTTGGATTGCCAATCTCAAGTGATAGTGAAACACCACTGTTTCACTGAGTCCCATAGATAGAACAAGACCCAGACTTCTGTGCGAGTGCTGAAAGAACACTCTGATATTACCCCTCCCAGGAAGTAGGAGAACCCATCACCTAGAGAGTAGCCATCCAACTGGCAGGGATGTTTCTTCTCTCTTAGCTCAGATTACTCTAGTGGAAGGTAGAGGGGATCAATAAAAATCAGTCCCATTTTCAAGGGAAGTTTCTGCATTTTCCTTTTTATGTCTTGTTTTATATCTGCTGACTGACTCCCAGCCCCTAATCCCTGATAACCCTCATATGTCACTGAGGGAAAAAATCTAAAATTCAGTAGGCCATTGTTCCATAAGCAAAGAAGGTACAATTTTTTTCTTTTGCAAAAGAGATTAAAAGGGGCTCAGCTCAGCACTGTAATCCAGTGGTTAGAGCACCAGCCACAGACACCAAGGATGGCAGGTTTCAACCCAGCCCAGGCCTGCTAAACAACAATGACAACTACAACAACAAACAAAAAAAACAGCTGGAGTTACGGTGGGCGCCTGTAGTCCCAGCTACTTGGGAGGCTGAGGCAAGGGAATCACTTAAGCCCAAGAGTTGGAGGTTGCTATGAGTTGTGAACGCCACAGCACTCTACCAAGGAAGCGAAACAGTTATACTCTGTCAAAAAAAAAAAAAAAAAAAAAAAAGTGAGATTAAAAAGGGAAGAAAAATGGGAACAAGAACAAATTGAGTTTGGCTTTTCCAAGGAACATACAAATATATTCCATATGTATTAATACAGATTTCTTTTTAAAAAAGCTTATAGGCTCTACCATGTAGAAACTTTAACTCATAATTTTTTTCCATAACTTTGTAATGTGAGTAACTCCAATATTTGGTTGCCAACAGTACATCAATGTTGTTTTCATAACTCCTCAACCTTACTATAGATGTTTGTTTCCTTAAGTTTGGCTTCTCCTCTTTTTAATCATTTAATAAACACTGAACACTTAAGTGGAGGGGAAAAAAGCAGTGAACAAATTTTAACATTCCAACTGTAACATAGAAAAATAAAAAATACAGAAAACAAAAGAATACAGTTAAATGTGGAAACTTGCCTTCCATTCACTGACTGGTCATCAACTAGTTCCAAAACCTTCAACAAGTCACTTCAACTTTCCCAGCCTCAGCTTCCTCATCTATAAATTGGGGAAGATAGGCCAAGTGATTTATGCTCAAAATCCCATCTAGCTCCAACAGTCCAGGTAATCTGTTTATGAAAAAGTAAGAAAGTGAAACTGTAAATAAGACTTAATGGTATACAAACTACTTTCATACATATATTCTCATCAATTTTTTGCGGCAAAGCTGTGAAGTTTTGTGACCATCTCTGCAGAAAAAAAGAGTGAATTCAGAAAATCTTTTTTAAGCTCTTATACACAGAAAATCGCAGAGCAGTTATCTGAAATCCAGACTTTCTCAGGACAAATACTGGGCTACACTATTTCAAAATTTGTAAGTTAAAATTCAAAAATAATTGCTATGTAAAGTCTTTATTGAGGAGGCAAGGTCTTATAACTCCAAACTAGGTATTACTGCAAATGGCTACACAGAGTGTCCACGAGGACAGGAACACTCTTTTGCTCAGGATTGGAATCACAGAAACCAAGAAAACACCTCCCAGATAGCAGCTCTCAATATTCCTTGACTCTCACAAATTCAAAAGGTTAGGAATACAGGGCTGCTAGAGGGGGTAAGATTTGTTTTCTGAATTTATTTGGAGATTTGAACTTAATGATTTAAGCCAAAAGGGAAAAAAAAAGATGCTTTTCCGGAGTTCTAGCTCTTTACCCTGAGGATGAGTCTACTGAACTTCCTAGTAGAGAAAGTCCAATTTGGACAGCGAACAAAAAACAAACTTTATCCTGAGGATGAGTCTACTGAACTTCCCAGTAGAGAAAGTCCAATTTGGACAGTGAACATCTGAGATGTCACCTGAAAATCTTCAGGATAGGCAGCTTCATATAGACTGACAAAAATGGTAATACAACGGTGAGGACTGACATGAGACACAGAATCCTGTCAACATTAATCACGACGAACTTCCCACTAAACTGGACAGGTTCAGGAAATCTGTACTCTTGTATCATTTCACTCTCCCATGATCCTAGTTCACAGCTGAGAATTTTTTTTAAAAAAAGGCATTTATTAAAAAATTACTACTGCAACTTAAGACAGAACATAAATGTACATCTCAACGCAGTCAACCAAGATTCCTTAATGTCTACAAAACTGCTAATCTCAAGCAATATTCAATTGATTGAGTCGATAAAATTACTGAATGTTTTTTAAAAAAACAAGGTGGGGGCACTACACCAAAACTGCACACTTAATTTAAAACAAAAAAGCAAACACAAAAACTAGAAGACAATAGTTAAAGGACAGTCAAAAAGAAGAGTTATATAAATCTCTTATATAAAATTTCAGAGAAGTACTTTTGAATTATTGCTAAGAATTCAAGCTAACCTTGCCATACAATCCCACAATAAAATTGTAACTATTACTGCCGGACACTTCAGATCTGAAAAGTTCACTGTACCTGAATAGTAATTAAAACTCAAGGAGCAGAACCAGGAACTGCAGAGAAGCTCCCAACAGCAACACCTACTGACTGTCTTGAGCCACTTGCCAAACTTGTTCTCTCAGTCAACTGGACAGATCTAATGACAGTCAAAATTCAGGAGTTCTTTACTTGAGCATTCACAAGGTAAGAAAACTAGCTGTCTTACAAGATGGACTCTACCTAACAAATACAAATATTGTGACCTGTTTGTACCCTCACATTAACCTGAAATAACACACACACACACATCAAAAAAAATTGTCAGAAAAATAAAATCTATTATTCTCCTCTATTTATGACCAAACCATCACTCAAGTCATTTTTAAATGCATTGTTAATTGTTAATGCTTTAGTATAATGTATTCCACGGGAAAAAATTTTTAATATTAATATTCTAGTTAATAACTAGGATGTCGTCTAATAGTTGGACACGTCAGTGACCATAAACTGATTACTTGTACTTTATTTACTTAAATAACTGCGACTATTGCTACTACCACTGTGCTATACTATCTCATCTTTTTTTTTCATCCTTGTAAAGGTAGCTTAATTGCAGCTTTCAAAAAATGAAAAGGAAGAAGGTGAAAGTCAAAAGTCCTCAAAACAGTATTATATAGAGAAAGCAAATACTGTTACTCAGCTGGCTGCAGGAAGCGATTCTGTAGAACTTAATCTTATACTTGCCCAAAAGATTCCGTCAGAGAATCTTTGCCTTGGAAGAATATATAAGACAACAGGAGAAAGTTGACACTTAACTCCCACAGAGTACCAGCATAAAAACAATGGCTTTAAGAGTCTGAGTCAGAGTTTCAACATGAAAGGTTTGCTTTAATAGAGGAAACGCCAACCCCAGTTCATCCAGACAGACCTGGAACCTGATGAAAGCCGACTCCTTTACACTGAAATTTGCATCGCATCACTGGCTCCGGTTTAAAAATACAATCGTTTACCAGCTAGTTATGAATTTCAGTGAATGCTGCCTCTAAACTACTTGTTACGAAAAATAAAATCTATAAGGTAAATGTAGTAGTCTAGGAGCCATCAATTCCAAACGTTTCCCTTAGAAAATGAATGCCAACCGTTCAGTTTTAACATCTTCCTTGAAAGTGAGCCTTCCCGGTATCTGTTTCCCAAGTGGTGAACCCCGATGAAATTTCATCCTGCCCCACACGATTCCTTGTCCACCTAGAAATGCCGTGGAGCGATTTAAGAGCCTCGGAAATTTCCTTTAAGGTCAGGAGAGAAGTTGGAAACAGATGGGGGAAGGAAGAAAAGTTCTTTCTGCAACACCCTCACGGCTCCCCAGCCCTCTTGAGGTGTACAGGCTCCAAAGAAAGCAGGTTAGAGCATCCCCGAATCTTCACTCCCCCGCAGACCTGCGGGGAGAAATTACGCACCCTCCGGCACCGAACTGCTGTCCTCCCTTTCCCACAAACACTCGGCCTGTCCCCTCCAGCACAGCCTGCAAAGCGCTCACCCAGGTGACTGATGCGGAAAGGTCGCCCGGTGGAGACGAGGGCTGCAGAGAGGGCGCAGCCCCTCGAACGGGGACGCGGGTCTCCCGGCCTCTCGCCGAGGCGCCCGCGGGGTAGTTCTGCAGATTCAGATTCCGAGGTGCGGGCGTGCGCGCGCGCCGGGCGCGGTGGAACCGAGACTCGCCCCCGCCCGGCTGCGCTATATGCACGCCACCAAATCGGAAATCAAACTTTAACCGGTCTCCCGGTCTCCTGCCCCAGGCCCAAGACCCAGCAACCTCCAGAAAGGCATGGGGCTGTCAGCAGTCCTGCACCCCGACTCCCCCGCCAAGACCCGGGACGTGGGGGCCACTTACCGCTCGGCCCGACCTCCCGGTGCAGCCGCGCGTCCCGGGCGCGTCCCTGGGGAGAAAGAGAAACCGCGTAGACCGTCGGCGCGCGCTCACTCGCCGCCTCCTCTGCGGAGAACCGCAGGCGGTGAGGCCGGGCCGGGGCGAGCGCTGAGCGCTGAGCGGAGGGGGGCCCGAGGGAGACGGAGGCGGAGGCAGAATCTGCCCACGTCCCAAGCCTGGCTCCGAGGGGGACCCGGAATGCAGGCTGGCAAGCAGCCTGCTGGGGCTGAGCTCCTGGAGGCGTGGAAGGCGGAGTGCCCAGTCCTCGGGCATCAACTATTGTCTAGGCGCCCGGACTCCCCGCTCGAGCCGCCCCCGAGGCTCAACGCCCCCCATCCCGCCCGCCTGCCTCCAGGAGAAAGAGCAGAGTGGGTGGCCCCACAGGAAACAAGCGCGGGGTGGCAGGGGGTCCAGGGTCGGAAGGCCCAGGGAGGGCGCCGGGGCTGGGGGAAAAGGGAGGTGCGTGCCGAGAGGGGGAGGGGACAGGTAACTGCGGTCGGCGGCGGGAAGGCTCGGGAGGACCGGTGGGGGGAGGAAATGGGGAGGAAGCCACAGAGGAGAGAGGAGATGGAGTGGCGTGGGGAGGACGGCCTTGGGACCCAGACCTGGCCCTCCCCGGGGACTCTCCTCCAGGGTACTCAGCGCCACACTGACTTTTCGATCACTCGCTCACGCACGCACTGAACTCGCTCACAAAGTTGCCGGCAGCAGCGGCGCCGCGCTAGCCCTTCCCCTCTCCGCCCCATTCCTTCCCCTCCTTCTCTCCTCCCTCCCCCAAGTCTCGGGTGAGATCACCGCGGAGCGGCTCAGCGCTGGTCGCAAATCTCGCGAGAGCTGCGGCAGCGCGGCCCTGCGGGCGGGGGAAGTGGAAGGAGTCTAGGAGGGTGGAGGACCGCAGAACTCCTGGTTACTATAACGACGGCAAAGCCCTGGATTCCTGTTTCCTGTGGAGAGCAGAGGCAGCAAACGTGGGTACAGCTTCCAGCCGGCGCCCTTCCCAGCCCGACGCCCGCGTGGTGGGGAAACAAGGGGTAGTAGCAGGAGAATTGTTAAACATATTTGACCAGCATCATGATAACTGGCCCAATTTGGCAAATGAGGCTAAGTTTTAAGAGGTAGGGCAGATCTCTGCCGTAGAAGCCAGCGCGTATGTGTACCCCTAAATTTTAAATCCCTTCCCTCCTCCTCTGTACCCCCAGGCCGTATGCGCCCTCCCTCCTCTTTCCGTCGCACCCCCGCCCCACACCCAGGCCCCACCAGACAGGGCTTCTTGAGGACTGGCTTAGTCATTTCCCTATTCTCGACACTTCCACAGGCTTGGTACATAGTAAGTATTAGCTTAATGTCTTTTTTTTTTTTTTTAAGTGAATGCAAAAGTCCATGAGTACTTGCCTTTCATCCTGCCCTGGAGAGTACTCGGACTTAGAAAATAAGTTTCTGCTCCAAGTCCAGCTTTTGACTTTGTTAAACTACCCTCCCATTTCTACTCACACCACGTCTTTATCAGTGGTTATACTCTCCTCCGTTCTATATCTTTGATAAAAACCCTATTCACCATGGTGGGGGGCACACAGCATTTTGTTTTTCCGGGAGGGGTAACAGATCTCACACTGTTGCCCAGACAGAAGGGCTGGAGGGCAGTGGAGTGATCATAGGTCACTACAGCTTGTCTGGAACTCTTGGACTCGAGTGATCTTTCAGCCTCAGCATCCTAAGTAGCTGGGACTTCAGAAATGGCCCACCATGCCTAGCTCAAAGCATTAAAAAAAAAAAAAAAAGCCACAGTAAGCATCCTCAGAGGCCTTTATACCTACTCCAAAATGCTATTAATGATGAAGATGAAATTTTCTCATCCCGTTTCTTTTTTTAATTGTAAAAACTTGTCTGTGGGGGCGTTTGTATACATACTACCTAAGTAAAATGGATACTGTGAGTAGAACTTAAACTTCGGATTTCAAAATGGATGAGTAAAAATAGATTCCATGGTTTGTAAATTATGTCTCAGTTTTTGGAATTCCTGTACATTAACATGAAGAACCATTATTTAACCCACTCCCACAGAAAAAGAAAGCTAAAGCCTGAATTTAAGCATATGATTCCAAGCTCAAATCTATGTCAGTGAAATTTTATGTTAAGAAACCTAAGTGATGCAATGGTAAGAAGCACTATACAAAGTCAGGAAACTAATATTTAAGTTCTTCTGTGCCACTATTAAGTGAATCTCCTTGAAAAGTTACTTAATCTCTCTGATTATTCATTTGTAAAAGAGGGTGTGACTCACATTAGGTTATTACAGCTTTAAAATTCTATAGTTCCTACAGCAGTAAAGGAATAAAAAAAGAAAATTCTATAGTTCCTAGATCTATAAAAAGTTCCAATAAATGATATCCTTTTCATCAAACAAGAAGAAAAATGAGTCTTTCGTTTTATAATAGGTCAGTTTCACAAAGTTTAACTACATGTTGACAATTTTATTTTAGGTTCTCTTGTCTCAGCTATAAAGACAACAAAATTATTGACCATGTTACAGTAATTATAAAGGGAATCCATTGTTCATGATTTGTTTTTACACTAACTCAAAACAGATTCCTTGTTATTTAATAAATATGCTGATTCAAGCCAAATACCCAAACTGAATATATCCATACTCCAAAAATGGCTATAAGAAAGGAAAGCAGAGGAAGGGAGGGAAGGAAGGAAGAGCCTTCAATTCATAGGCTGGTATGTTTGATATCACATTTTTACAATGAAACATAATGAAACATAGTCATCAATCCTAAGAATCTATGCTAAGGAACCATCTTTCATAACAGCAATATATTATAAATTATAAGTCAGTTATTGCTCATTTGTTCTGGTTTAGCTTTAAACATAGTTTTACCCTTAAAGGATGGCTGCCAATCTGTGTCCACAGTATAATTTCAGGGCCACTTGTTTTATGACTCTCAGATAGCCATTTGAAATAATTGACTCAAGTGCTAGCCAAATCTATTAACTTTCTTCATTACTTCTTATGAGGCTCAAGGGATGGGTGTTGGCCTCATGTTACAAAGATGACTTCCCTGATATTGAGACAGGCCTCGAATTACAAGATAATGTCCCTAATCTTAGGCATAGTAGAATAGTAGAAATTGTCCCAGGAATCTAAAGCTGCTCTTTCAAGACCCTGGGCTACTGTTTACCTCTCACTGCTAGCTGAACTTTTATCCCAGTTTCTGAAGGAGATAAATGAAATCCACCAAAGCTGAGTTTCCAACTGCACATTATCTGGGTCAAGCACTCCCACTGTATCCTGACCATCCTGGGGTTTCAAAATACAGCAGAAGAGGGAAAGAGAAACAGAGAGTTTGCCAAGCACAGACTAGATTTCAACCCACTTTCAGCCCACTCCCTCTCCTGGCTTCTCTACCCATCTCTTGTTTAACCTTCCCCTACAAATCCAAGGATATATAACCTTTCTTAGTGACAAGGAGACCATCTGGTCATTTACTGTTAGTCTAGTTATTTACTATATTAGTCTTAGCAGATAGGCTGCTGGTAGTTGATTAGAGTGCAAGTGAATTCATTTCTCTCTGGATATTTACTTCTACTCAACAGAATACTACATAAAATACAGAATGAGTTTGGACACTGAGGTCTACTACGTGAGGAAATTTTATATATTTTTTAATGTTACAAATGCTAATTCACATTTGCATGTTTTACAGTTAAAATCTGATTTATCTGGCCCATTATCAATGAGTTCAGAACTTCATGTTACTGGCTATACATCTATAGGCATTGCTAACTAATATACAGGGCATTAAAAAGGTCCAAAGTTCCCTCAAAATTATCCAAGATAAATGATATCTGATGTTGTGTAAATGTTAGGGTTTTATTGTTTTAGCTCTATTAATATAACTACCTGAATACTGGATTTCTTCAAACACACCCATTCTTCTCATTCATATAATAGTATTTATTACAAGTTTGAAACACCAACTACTTTATAACCAATTAACATTCTGTGTTAATCAATTAACAGCAAAGCTACTACACTTCCCTGTCCACTCTCCTCCTCTTTAAAGAACTATTTCACACCTTTTCCTCTTTCATCAGACCTTGGCTGATGGCCTTATTTCTTCTTTTGTTGGTAAAATGGGAACCAGAGAGTGAACACACATTCTCTCCGTCTGCCAGCCTCCCTGCATCTGTCTGCACACTCTTCTGTCCTTCCTGTCACCTGAGATGAACACTCGTGCTCTTAACCAAGATAAACCTCTCTCAATTTGTGTACTAGTCCCATTGTCTCTAACACAGGGACATTGATTCAGCAATTGTCCCCAGTACAAATGATGCCTGGTATCAGCAAATTTTTCCCTCTCTACTGAATCACTTCTAAGGGCTTACAAGCATGCTTATAATATCTGCCATAGTAAAAAATAAAATGTTTCCTAGATTCCATGTCTCCCTTTGCTTCACTTCACAGCTGGAGTCTTCAAAAGCCTCTTCCACCCTTATTTTCAGTTCCTCTCCTTCCATTCTCTTGAATCTGTTCTGAGCAGCCTTTCACCCCAACCCCTCCAGGACAACAGGTCTCATCAGTGACTGCCTTATTGCTAAATCCAGTGCTCAGTTTCCATCCTTAGCTGGCTGGATGGCTGGACCCCCTGGCAGGAGGGAGAGGTTGATCATGCTCACCTTTGTAACACTTTCTTCACTTGGGTTCTGGGGGAAATCTATCATGTTTCTTCTACCTTTCTCATCTTTTTAGACTTTAACCTTTAAACACAGGAGTCTCAAGACTCAGTCTTTGGACATCTCCTTCTGGTCTCTTCTTGCTCCATGATGATTTCACCAGTTTGATGGCTTTAAATACCATCTATACACTGAGTGCTGGGCACCCTGAGATTCAGAAGTTTTATTCACAAATCATGAAGTCTTGAAGTCATCCTTGACAGCACTGTTTCTCTCACAGCCAAATCATCAGCAAATTCTGTTGGTCCTTCCTTCAAAATATGAGCAGAATCCAGTCACTTTCCACCGACTACAACACTACCTCTGTGATTCAAACCACTTCTCACTGGAATTATCATAAGTCTCCCTACTGGTCTCCCTGGCTGGTTTCTCTACTTCTGCCCATTCCCTCCAATAATTTGTTCTACACACAGGATCCAGAGTAAGGAGCATGAGTAAGTAGTAGCTCATGCCACTTAACTGCTTATAAACTTTCTGGGGCTTCCCACCTCACTCAGGGAAAAGGCCCCATTTCATACTCCAATTCAGAGAATTGTGTTTTCTCTGCCTCTCATCTTCCTCTCTCCTCTCCCTCTTTCCACCCCAGCCACATTGGCATTTCTGCAGTTATTTGAATACAGTGGGTGTTCTCCTGCCTCCAGACCTTGCATTTGTTGGAAAGCTCTTTCCCTAAGTATCTGCATGATTCACTTTCTGAATTCCTATAGACATCTGTAAAAATGGAACTGTGTTGGTCTCAGCTGCTCTCTCTGCTCCTGCCCTGTCTTGCAGAAGGCCTGACCCCCACAGGGTATATCTCACAGGCTCTCTTCACAGGGGCTTTCATCTGGGCTCAGCCATTAGAACACGTAACAGGAATGTAGACAGATGGAAGGGGCAAGCCAAAGCCTTTCTCCTCCTCTATTCTGCCTTAGGCAGTGTCTCAGAAGCAGATGCCTCGCTTCCATGGCCCCAGGTTCCAATGGCTGTGGTAACACCTTCAGCCTAAGGGTGGTAGAGGCTTTGTGGTATTAAGATATCTCTGGGGTACCTCATAACTCTGGTTAACTGCTCAGCCTTTCCATGGTTGGTATAACAGTTCCCCTGTATTAAATTCCCTCTTTTTTAAATTACCAAGACCAGCTTCTGTTCTAACTGGACCTTGATTGTTACAGTTGCTCTTTCTGAAATAGCAATCACCCCAATCTCATACTTCCCAGGCTCCCCAACCAATTTTGTCCCTAAAGTCCTGATCATTCTCTGACAGACTGTTTAATTGTCTGTGGGCTTATCGTCTATCTGCCATCTAGATGGCTAGGTATGTGGCTCATGCCTATGATCCAAGCACTTTGGGAGGCCAAGGTATACGGATTGCTTGAGGTCAACAGTTCAAGACCATCTAGAAGGTAAGCTCCTGAGAGCAGGAATTGTATGCCCTTTTTTTTTCACTGCTGTATTCCCAAGACCTAGGACATTGCCTGGAACATAGAAGACATTCAACATGTTATTTGAATGAAGAAATAATGCTGTTTTAATATAAACAAAATAAAAGAGTAATCCCCACTGCCCTCCAAGATATTCCTAATCTC
Source organism: Perodicticus potto (assembly GCA_963574655.1). Taxonomy (NCBI): domain Eukaryota; kingdom Metazoa; phylum Chordata; class Mammalia; order Primates; family Lorisidae; genus Perodicticus; species Perodicticus potto. Next base: position 13,665 of record CAUYRH010107375.1, on the reverse strand, counting down.
TGGAACCTGTAAATGTGTTACCTTACATGAGAAAAGGATTTTGAAGATATGATAAACTTAAGTATCTTGAGTTGAGGAATTATCCTGGATTATCTGAGTGGGCCCAGTATAAACACAAGTTGTTTAGGAAAGGAGATAGGAGAGTCAAAGTTAGAGGCAGAGATGTGACCATAGAAACAGAGTCAGAGAGAGATTGGAAGATGTCACACTAGCTTTGACACCGGAGGAAGAGACCATGAACCAAGGAATGTAGGCAGACTCGAAGGGCTAGAAAGGCGAGAGAAATGGATTCTCTTCTAGAGACTTCAGAAAGAGTGCAGCCCTGCCAACATCTTGATTTTAACCAAATGAAACCCATTTCAGACTTCTGACTTCCAGAAATGTAATGTAATAATTCTGTGTTTTTTAAAAAACACAAATTCATAGCAATTTATTACAGCAGTAATAGGAAATTAACTTACAGAGTTTACTCAGGTATGTAAACTCTTTGTAGGCAGGAAGTATGTTTTGTTTGCTCTTAAATCCCAACAACCTAGCATAGTTCCTGACGAAAGGTAGGCACTCAATAAATGTGGGGTGCGGCTCGGCGCCTGTGGCTCAGCAGGCTAAGGTGCCAGCCACGTACACCTGAGCTGGTGGGTTCGAATCCAGCCCGGGCTCGCCAAACAACAATGACGGCTGCAACCAAAAAATGGCCGGGCGTTGTGGCGGGCGCCTGCAGTCCCAGCTACTTGGGAGGCGGAGGCAAGAGACTCGCTTGAGCCCAGGAATTGGAGGTTGCTGTGAGCTGTGATGCCATGGCCCTCTATCCAGGGTGAAAGCTTGAGACTCTGTCTCAAAAAAAAAAAAAATAAATGTGGGGTGAGAGAATGAAGTTTAACAGCAAAGCAGAATCAGAGCTCCCATCCTGATGGAGTGGCAAAATTCCTTACTTGGCTTTATCTGGTCTCAGGAAGGGAAGAAAGCACCTTGCTATTAGAAAGCCTTGGTGAGCCTTTTGAGCCATGAAGATATAGGGGCATATGGCAGGGAGGAAATCCATATCTTAGACTCCAGTATCAGCTAACAAGAATGAGGACAAGTCACAAGGGCCTTGTGTGCTATATGAAGAACCTTGGGCCTTAGTCTGCAGGCAAGAGGGAGCCACTGAAGCAAGGCGGGATTATTCAAATTTTCTTTTTAGGTTTCATACAACACTTAAAAGCATAAGATTTAGAAATCCATGGGTTGGAAAGGAGCTCATAACTAGAGTTGTAAATGTGGTAAGCAATAGCTTATTACAATGCATAATCCAACAATATATTGCATTTAGATAAAATTTTTACTGAAAGCATTCTCACAAATATTCTTTCCTTCTCATAGGTATCTTCTTTTGGAACATTTTCCATTGAGCTATGCATGCCCTTCCTTGGTATAATTTTCTTGTATACATGGATAAAATGAAATTTTATATAGTTTACACCTATAATCCCAGCACTTTGGGAGGCTGAGGCAGGACGATCACTTGAGTCCAGGAACTCAAGACTAGCCGGGGCAACATTGTGAAACCTCATTTCTACCAAAAAAAAATTGTTTTTAATTTAAAAATCTCCAAAGGACTAAAAGTTATGGCTCGCTAATCCTTTTTAATTTTTTTTTTTTTATATAGGCATCAGTGCATAGTATGCCAGTTATAATTTAAAGAAAAAAATCTTCTCTGGATCATTTCAAGCTTTTTTATTAATTCCTCCAATAATATTTCCTTTCAGGAAGCTCTTTGCACTGTTTTAAAAGACTCGAATATTCTCTTAGGAGCTGGAAATTCCCTTCCAACCAACCCTGTCCCTTTATTCCTTTCATCAGCTTTCATAGTACAGAAAATATTAAGGAAGAAAGGTGAGAGGGAAAAGGTCTCTGTACTCTTTTGTCTTTTTAAAAATCCTTAGAAATGAAAATAGACTTGCTCATGACTTGGAAGTGGTGGGCTGAGGCCTCCCAGGACCATCTGGCTTATTCCACTGGCAGCCAGAGTTGAGGCGACAATTCACAAGAACCCAGGAGCTGCAGGGGCCTGTGAGCTACAGCTGCCTCCTGGCATCCAAAGAGCTCAGTGAGATTCTGCAGGAGAGATCACACATTGCATGTTCTCAAGTACAGGAAACATGTGTAATGAGGGTTTCTCTTTGTGAGCATACCAGTGAGCCCGCCTGGAATATTAAAATCATCATAGCCTTAATTTAGGGAAAAGAGGGAAGATGAATGTGCTGACAGTTCACGTATATTTAGGACTTTAAACAGCTCAGCACTCATCCTGAATTTTACAAAATCACTTATTAGAGATGAAGCTTTTAAGAGCCTTTTTCAATTTTATTTGTTCTTTTCATTTGGAAAGTGGTGATGACTACATCACTCAGGTATGAGAGATGGCCAAGGCCACTCCATGTACTTTTTCACTTATCATTACTATCCCTAAAATCCCCCCAATTGGAATGTAGCCAGTAATATGGAGTACAACAATTATAGTATTTCAGTGGTTGGGATCTTGACCTTGAGCTTTCAAGTCAAATTGCTCCAGCTTGAAATTCTGGCTGGAAACAGCTATGTGACCTTCCACAGGTTAATGAATGTCGTTGAGTCTCAGTTTTCATCTGTGAAGTGGGAGAAAAAGCCCACTGTTTGTCTAAAATGAAATATTTATTACACTTGAACCACTTGATATAAATCTGATGTGGCAATAGTGATTTTTAAGTATGCACTCTATATTTTTAATATTCTGACAGTCAACATTTTGATTTTCTAAACTAAAGGGAAATGTCTCCAGAAATGTCCTTGGTGAACAGTGGAAAATATTTGGAGACTAGGGATATCTAATAAAGTTTTTCCCTATGGCTCAGAAACTACTTGCAAAGTAAATAAATTTCATTGCAGTTTAAACAACATTACTTTAGTAAATAAAATGAGAATGAACTGGAGGCCCTACAACCATTTCTGCGGTCATTTTTTCCTTCAAATCCCCCCCTATTTTTGTTCTGTATAAACTTTTAACTTTGCAAATATTTGAGTTAGAAATGTGTAGATTTTAAAGCTAAGAGAACTAATTCTGAAAAACATGATTTAAAAGTATACGAATTTTTTTCATGTTTTAATTAATTAATTATTTTAATTTAAGGTTAATATGAAGGTACAAACAGCCAAATCACAATATTTGAATTTGTTAGGTAGAGTCCCTCTAAGTATGCAAATTTTTATGTCTGAGTATAGGTAAATTGTATGTTTGCATACATGTGTGCAGTTATTTTTTAAATAATCCAGAAAAAACTAAAGTAGAGCATACTTTGGGGAATCACTTTCAACAGGTGCTTACCAATGGGAGGGGTTCAGAGAACATAATGCAGCCATTGGTAAGCAGCCAATAACGTGGAGTATGAGAATTATAGTATTTCAGTGGTTATGAGCTTGACCTTGACCTTGAGCTTTAGAGTCAAATGGCTCTCAGTTGAAATTCTGGCTGCAATCACTGGTACGACCTTCAAAAGGTGAAGGAATATGTTTGAGTCTCAGTATTTTCATCCTGTAAAGTGGGGAGAAATGCCCACTGTTTGTCCAAAATGAATTATTACACATGAACCAATTTATAAAATGTCTGATGTAGTAATAGTGATTATTAAATATGCACTCCAAATTATTAATATTTCAATCACGGTAAACATAAAATCATTGTAAACATAAATTCATCAAAAAAATTAAATTTCTCTTTCGGACACTTATGGGTAAAGAAAGTAAACATTTTCATTTTTTTTTTTTTTTTGTAGAGACAGAGTCTTCACTTTATCACCCTTGGTAGAGTGCCATGGAGTCACAGCTCACAGCAACCTCCAACTCCTGGGCTTAGGCGATTTTCTTGCCTCAGCCTTCCGAGTAGCTGGGACTACAGGTGCCCGCCACAACGCCCTGCTATTTTTTGAGGCAGTTTGGCCGGGGCTGGGTTTGAACCCTGCACCCTCGGCATATGTGGCCGGTGCCCTACTCACTGAGCCACAGGCGCCGCCCAACATTTTGATTTTTTAAACCAAAGGGAAACGTCTCCAGAACTGACCTTGGTAGATAGTTGAAAATAGTTGGAGCATTGGGAGGTCTAACATAGTTTCTCTATGGCTCAGGAACTACTTCCCAAATAGGCAATGTAAATAAACATCATTACACTTAAACCACATTAATTCAGTAAGTAAAATAAGAATCAACTATAGGCCCTAGAACAATTTTTATTTTTCCTAAAAATCCCCCAATTTGTTTCTTCTGTATACTTTTAATTTTGCAAATAACTTGAGCTAGCAATGTGTAAATTTTAAAGCTAAAAGAACTATTTCTGGAAAACCTGGTTGAAAAGTTTAGTAGTTCCTATGTATGAGTATAGAGAAATTGTGTGCAATTGTTTTTTAAATAATCCAGTAAAAACTGAAAAAATCGTAAAAGTGTACATTGAGGAAGCGTTTTCTACACATTAATTCCAAAGGGGGAGTTAAGATATAATCTGAACCCACACAGTTGGTATGCAGCCAATATATGCAGTACAAGAATTATAATATTTCAGTGCTATGAGCTTGAGCTTTAAAGTAAAACTGCCTCTAGTTGAAATTCTGGCAGCAATCACTTGTGTCACATTTAGCAGGTTAAGGAATCTTGTGAGTCTCAGTTTTTTCCTCTATAAAGTGAGGGAGAAATGCCCACTGTCTAGAACGAAATTTACACATGAACCAATTTATAATGTCTGATGTACCAACAGTGATTATACTAAGTATGTAGTCCATATTTTTAATATTTTACTTACGGCAAACATTTGAGACAGTGTCTCACTCTGTCACCCTAGGTAGAGTGCCATGGCATCATAGCTTACAGCAACATCCAACTCTTGGGCTTCAGCAATCCTTTTGCCTCAGCCTCCTGAGTAGCTGAGACTATAGGTGGCTAGTTTTTCTATTTTATTTTTTTTGTAGAGGCATGGTCTCACTCTTGCTCGGGGTGGTCTCAAACTCCTGAGCTCAAGCAATCCACCTGCCTTGTTCTCTGAGAGTGCTAGGCTAACCACATTACTTTCATAAGTTAAATGAGAATCAACTTCAGGCCCTAAATAAATTTTTGCAGTTATTTTTTTTTTACATTTTTTCAACATTTATTTTGTGTTTATTACATCAACATATTCATTTGCAGTTAATTACTCTAAAAATTTCGGTTACACACTATGTTTTTGAATCCAAACAGAGGTCTAGTGTTTGCTTTTCCACAAGTACAATCCTAGAAAATGTCAAACTGAACAATATGATATTGAAGCACATTGATCACTGGGTATTCTGAAATTTTTATATGTTTCATTTTGATTCTTTGGCTACTCTTTATTTTTCTTTGGGTAACATCTTTACCCTGGGGACATTCATTACTGCTGACCAGCAAGATAACATAAAAAGTCATCCTTCATTGCCACAACTGATTGTCAGGGTGTTAAAATGAGATCACACCCTCATGCAGACATTTCTAATCTATTGCTATAGAATGACTCAATGGCATTTTCACAGATACTCCTTTTTTATGATCATTTGTCTAACCAGAGCTGCTATGTCAGGCCTGATGGCTTCAATGGGCTCCTCCAGCCTCCAGAACTTCACAACTTGACCCTGAGAGTTGACCAGATATTTCCAAAAATTCCACCTTGGTTCCTTCTTTGAAGAATCAACAAGAAATCTAAATGCAGGTTCTGCATCAGATCCTAGAATCTTAATCCTGTGGGAGATGGGGAATGTTGGTCCGTAGTTTTTTCTTGTAAAAGATTCTACTTCTTTGCTGGAGCAGGGCTCCGATTCTCCAAACTGATTGCATAGAAAAGCCAATACGCTAAAGTGTGATGGTCCAAACTCTTGTGTAGTTCCTTCAGTGCTAATTTCTGTCTGTGAGCTGGCAGTCACTAGCCACGTTTACAACTAATGAAACTTTGCCTTTAAACTTTTCCAGAGAAACGGGCCTTCCTTTTACATCTTTTACTTCAAAGGTATAAAAGCTGTTGATTTTAGGCTTTAGGAATTTTAGTTGTAAAAGAAACAGCATTACTGTGCATGGACCCATCCACAGCAAAACTGCAAGTACCTTTGTTTTGGGCCCGGAACACTTTGATGGGTAAACTGTAAGAGGCTCCATTTTGGATGATTCTCTCTTTCAGTTATTTTTAAACAAATAATCCTCCAATTTGTTTTCTTATGTATACTTTTTCTTTTTTTTTTTAGACAGTTTCACTATGTCATGGCATCACAGCTCACAGCAACCTCAAACTCTTGGGCTTAAGTGATTCTCTTGCCTCAGCCTCCTGAGTAGCTGGAACTACAGGCGCCCACCACAATGCCTGGCCATTTTCTTGTTGTAGTTGTCATTGTCGTTCAGCAGGCCTGGGCCAGGTTTGATCCTGCCAGCCCCAGTGTATGTACCACTGAGCTCTGGGCGCCAAGCCTCTTCTGTATACTTTCAACTTTGAGAATAAGTTAAGCTAGCAAACTGTAAATTTTAAAGGTAAAAGACCTATTTCTGAAAAACTTGATTGAAACTTAAGGGGTTCCTATATGTGAATCAATAAATCATATGTTTGGATAGTTGTGTGCAATTATTTTTTTAATAGTTCAGAAAAATCTAAAAAAGAAGAAATGTATACTTTGAACAATCACTTTCAACAGGTATACATTAATGTTGGTGGTTCAGAGATTGTAATGCTGCTGTTGATATGTAGCCAATAACATGGAGTACAAGAATTATAATTTTCTAGTGGTTATAAGCTTGAGCTTAAGCTATAGAGTCAAACTCTTTCAGATTAAAATTTGGGCAGCAATCACTTGTGTGTCCTTCAGCACGTTAAGGAATCTCTTTGAGTCTCAGTTTTTTCATCTTCAGAAAAATGCCCATTATTTTTCCAGAATGAAATATTACACTTGAGCCAATTTATATAAATCAGATGTAGCAATAGTTATTACTAAGTATACACTCCATATTTTCAGTGTTTCAATCATGATAAACATAAAGTCATTGTAAACATAAAATCCTGGTAAAAATAAATTATATTTCCCTTTCTGATACTTTACTTAAGGGAAACTTTTTTTTGATTTCCTAAACCAAAGGAAAATGTCTTTGTAAATATCCTTGGTGGATAGTTGGAAATAACTAGAGCACTGGCAGGTCTAATGTAGTTTCATTATATGGCTCAGGAACTACTTCCAAACTAAACAACTTATGTAAACATCAGTAGAGTTTAACCAGATTAATTTCTGAACTTTAGGTCCTAGAACAATTTTTGCAGTCATTTTTTTTTTTTTTTTTTTTTTTGTGGCAGAGCCTCAAGCTGTCACCCTGGATAGAGAGCTGTGGCATCACAGCTCACAGCAACCTCCAATTCCTGGGCTCAAGCGAGTCTCCTGCCTCCGCCTCCCAAATAGCTGGGACTACAGGCGCCCGTCACAACGGCTGGCCATTTTTTGGTTGCAGCCGTCATTGTTGTTTGGCGGTCCCAGGCTGGATTCGAACCCGCCAGCTCAGGTGTACATGGCTGGCACCTTAGCCCGTTGAGCCACAGGTGCCGAGCCAATTTTTGCCGTCATTTTATCTAAAAATCCCCTATTGGGCTGGGCACCGTGGCTCATGCCTGTAATCCTAGCACTCTGGAAGGTCAAGGCAGGTAGATTGCTTGAGCTCACTAGTTCGAGATTAGCCTAAGCAAGAGCAAGACCTCATCTCTAAAAAATAGCCGGTCGTTGTGGCGCATGCCTATAGTCCCAGCTACTCAGGAGGCTGAGGCAAGAGGATCACTTGAGCCCCAGAGTTTGAGGTTGCTGTAAGCTGTGACACTATGACACTCTACTGAGGGTGACAAAGTGAGACTCTGTCTCCAAAAATATAAAAATAAAAATCTCCCATTAGCTTTCTTCTCTATACCTTCAACTTTGCAAATAAGTTGAGCTTAAAATGTGCAAATTTATTTTATTTTATTATTTCAGATTAACATGAAGATACAAATGATTAGTTTACAATCTCTGCATTTGCTACGTAAGGTCCCTGTTGTAGTTGTAGCCTACATTCAGGAAGTGTGCCATATACCATTACATTGTGCCTGTTAGGTGGGAGCGCTCCAATCTCCTCTCTTCTCCCCTCCCCCTTTTCTCCTTACCCCTCCTCCCAGCTTGAATTAAATTGAGTTTTTCTCTTGTGTGGGGCATGTATTATTTCATCTACTGGCTTCATGTTAATATTGAGTACATTGGGTATTTGCTTTTCCATTCTTAATGATACTTTACTAAAAAGAATGTATTTCACTTCTATCCAGATAAAAGATGTAAAATCTTTACCTTTTTAAGGCTGAATAGTATTCCATAGTATACATATACCACAGTTTATCAAATTTTAAAGCTAAAAGAACTATTTCTGAAAAACCTGATTGAAAAGTAATAGAGTCCCTACATATGAGTATAGACAAATTATATGTCTACATATTTGTGTGCAATTAATTTTTCCATAATCCAGGAAAATACTGAAGACGTAATAAAAATATACTTTGCAGAATCATTTTCAACAGCTGTATATCAATCTCTAGGATCTCTGAACTCCCCCACTGGCATGCAGCCCATAGTTTGGAGTACAAAAATTATAGTATTTCAGTGGTTATGAGCTTGAGCTTGAGCTGTAGAGTGAAACTACTCTCAGGTAAAATTCTGGCAGCAATCACTTGTGTGACCTTTAGCACATTAAAGTATCTCTTTTGAGTCTCAGTTTTTTCATCTGTAAAGTGGTGGAAAATGCCCACTGTTTGTCTAAAATGAAACACTACACATGAACCAACTTATATAATGTCTGATTTACCTGTAATGATTATTGAGTATTCTCTTTCTCTCTCTCTCTGTCTATATATATATATATATATATATATATATATATATGTATATTATATATATATGTGTATATATTTGTGGGGTTTTTTTTTTTTTTTGCAGTTTTTGGCCAGGGCTGGATTTGAACCTGCCACTTCCAGCATATGGGGCCAGCACCCTACTCCTTGAGCCACAGGTGCCACTCTGTGCTTATCATGGTAAGCATAAAATCATAAAAATAAATTTCTCTTTTAGATACTTTACTTGAACATAAAGAAAATAAATACACATTTTGATTGTTTTACACCAAATGGAATTGTCTCTGCAAATTTCCCTGGTAGATAGTTGGAAATATTTGAAGCATAAGAAGGTCTAATACAGTTTCCCTCTATGTCCTAGAAAAAACTACTTCCTGACCAAACAACTTAAATAAACATCATTATAGTTGAACCACAATTACTTTAGTAAATAAAATGAGAATCAACTTTGGGCCCCAGAACAATTCTTGCAATCATTATTTTTTTAAGTCCCCCAATTTAAGGGTGGAGCAAGATGGAAGACTAGATACATATCCCTACTAGCCACTCTCAGCAGGACAAGGGAAAGAAAACTCCAACCATCTCTGTCTGGGGGAACCTACCTGGAGATATCAATCTGGAGGCACAGCGAAGCAGAGGTGGACTATATAAGCCACCAAGGAGGTCTGAAGTTGGAGAAAACCAGCACAATTGGTGAGAATAGGTGGGGACTGGTTGGCCAGCCTGGAACTCTAGGGACAGGTGGAGGCTATCCTGCAGTTTTTGATTCTGGGCTAAACTGCTCACTGGAGCTGCCTTGGAAGGCTCAGATGGGTGGGTGGACTTGAGCAATATCCAGCAGCCAGGTGGGATGGATTTCCTGTCCACTTGGCTGCTGGCTGGGCCGCCATTGTGGGAAGGCCCTGTGAGGGAAACAGTCTGCAGGGTCCTAGGGCATGGCCAGCTGTGGCATACCTGATGAGCTCAGGCATCCACTCTTGGGGGAGCTGAGTGGCTCCCACAACCCCCAGAAATTGCTTTTAGGGGACACTGTGAGAAGAGCCTCCTAAGGAATTTGGCGAGAGCTTTAAGACCCCAACCCTGCAGGGACTGAATGCTGATGAAACAACCAGGCCCTGACTGAGGGTAACTGAGTCAGGAAGACAGGACCCAATCTCCAAAGTAATTAGAGAGCAGCTCTGGCCCTCATTTTTCACAGCAAAAAAAAAAAAAAAAGCATGTGTTCTCTGTCTCCTAATACCACAGAGACACCTGGTGTCCAAACAATATATTACTATACATGTACATATATATTTATACACACATACATATATTATTTTTGTTCCTTTTCCCATTTTTTTTCTTAGAATTTTTTTCTTATGTTGTTGCAGTTGTTTTTGTTTCTATTGTTTAGTTGGTCATATTTTTTATTTAATTTTTATTTTCTTCAATAGTAAAGACTCCTCTATTTTTTTTTTATGGTTTTTCAGCCCCATTTATTCTCTCTTTCTTTTTTATTTCTCTCCTTTTTTCTCTTTTTTGGTAGAGATTTTTCTACTTTTCTCATCTTCCCCACATAATTCCTCATACAACAGCTAAGACATCCCTTTTTTTCTTTATCTTACACAATTGTATTATTAATTGTTTTTACCTACTTTTATTTATTTTTTGTTTTCTCTGAGTGCTGGGGGGTCATGGCACTGTCATGTCTGGCTGGTAGGTCACAGCAGTGGTCTGGGTCAAAGAGATCATGAGCTCACAGCCCACAGTGTCCTTATAGCTTTGGCCTTTGGAAAGACAGTATTGGTAAGTCTCCACTGTGACATATAGCTGAATTGTTCTTTTCTTTTCTTTCTTTTTTTTTTCCCCCTATTTCTATATTTGGTAGAAGTAGGGTCTTGCTTTTTCCCAGGCCGGTAAGGAGCTCCTGACTGTGAGGAACCCCACCCAGACTGGCCCTCCAAAGTCCTGGAGTTGCAGGTGTGGCCATAGCACCGAACTGAACAATACCATTTCTCCTGTTGCTCTCTTTCTTGCTTTTTCTCCTTCTTCTTTCCTTTTCTTAAAGTCTTTTCTTTTGTCTCCCCTTTTCTCTTTTTTTTTCCTGTTTTTTTCCTTCTTTCTTCTTCTCTTATTTCTCCCTGCTCACTCTTTTCTCTTCCTTTTGGCCTTATACCAAGAGGCCACTTTAACACCTAAGCTCTGAGATAAGGCAATTTAAAGCAAAGGCAGTGAGAGGGAAAAAGTAGGGGAAGGAAGTGAATAGGAAGAAAGTACACATGAGGAGGAACCAACAGTAAAATTCTGGCAACATGAAAAACAAAAAGAGAGCAACCTTCTCCCAAGGGACTATGAGGAAGCTACCCCATAAGACTCCACCTATAAAAATCTATTCTCCACACTGACCATCACAATGAACCACTTGCAAAATAAACACCCAGAAACTAAAGGACAAAACCTAGCTTCTACAATTATGCAAAGGATAAAATTAAGCAACAAACTTTCACACAATAAGATGACTAGAACTCCACCACACTTATCAATTATCTCAATAAATGTTAATGGCCTTCATTCCCCATTGAACAGGCACAGGCTGTCTGATTGGATAAAAATGTGCAAGCCATCCATATGCTATCTCCAGGAAACACACCTAATCTTGAAGGACAAATTGAGACTCTGAGTAAAGGGATGGAAAACAGTATCTCAGGCAGATAGAAATCAGAAGAAAGGAGAGGGTTGTAGTCTTATTTTCAGATATAAGTGGATTTAAAGCAACTACAGTTAAGAAAGACAAAGATGATCACTTCATATTGGTCAAGGGAACAATACAACAACAAGACATTTCAATTTTAAATATTTATGGACACAACTTAATGTTCCCAGATTTATGAAACAGACCTACGTGTTCTGAGCAATATGATATCTCATAACATCATAATAACTGGAGACTTTAACACCCCTTTGACAGAACTGGACAGACCCTCTAAACAGAAACTAAGTACAAGGGACTTAAATTTGACCCTAGAACAAATGGGCTTAATAAACATATACAAAACACACTACCCCAAAGCTAAGGAATATACATTCTTCTCATTAGCCCATGGAACATACTCCAGAATAGATCATATCCTATGATACTAATCAAACCTTCAAACAAAATTGAAATAATAGAAAGTATACCTTGTATCTTCTCAGACCATAAAGCAATAAAGGTGGAACCCAACTCCAACAAAAACTTTCATCCCCATACAAAGGCCTGGAAATTAAACAACCTTATGCTGAATGACAGTTGGGTCAAGGGAGAGATAAAGGGGAAATGGTTAATTCCATGAACATAACAATAATGAAGCTAAATTACCAAAACCTATGGAATACTGCAAAAGAAGTCTTTTTTTTCTCAAGTTTCAAATATTTTATTTTCTTATTCATACAGTACGAAGTTTTCTAAAGATCCCACAACATGACGTATCATGCAGAAGAAAAACTAAACATTCAACATAAACCACCCTTCCCGTACCCAACCCACACACAAACTAAAAAAAGAAAGGAAAGGAAAAAAAAACCATTCCCCAGTAAGGAAATAATGTTTGCACTATTTTTCTGTAACGCCAGCCAAGATATGCACAAGCAAGAGAAATAGAAAGCATTTGCTAAAATATTTGTAACAAATACTTAAGTACAAAAAATTCACAAAAGGCTAGGTTCCCCCTTGAAGCAGAGCACATGGCAGTTGACACTGGGAACAGATCAAACCACTGGCTGGGATTATAAGCCACGTACTGATCCAGAGGAAGAAGTTACATGAAGTGGAGATTTTCAGTTTGAATATTAACATTTCCAAAGTTTGGCAACATTGTCTTTTAAAATTATGCAAATTATGTAAACAAGAGGTACATTTTAAATTGATCTACATGCAAAACTCCATGTCATGCAAGGACACCAAGCACCGGGATTTTTCTCTCACAGACAGAGCCCATGATGTGCAGCACTCAGTTGAAGGAACAGCAACGGCAGGCAGGTGCGCTGAGTTTAAGATTCAGTCACCTCAATTCAACCTGCCCTTTTCCACTCATGATTATAAAACCAGTTTTTATAGAAAAACTATATATCGGGAAAGACTACTGTCATACAAAGCTAACCAAAATGTTTTTCTTCCAGCCAACAGTACCTTTGCAGGAAAGGGAAGGGATAACATCAAGTGGTAGAACAGGATATACTACTTTTATATCACACACATCTATTAAGTTATCACCCATTACCAATTATATGGGCAAATCAAGGAAAAACCGTCATGCATTCTCTATGCCTTACAGTAAAGAGAGGTACAAATTTGAATAAAATTTTGCTCGTCTGTGACATATAATTAGCGAGATTTCTCCCATTTTAATCACAAATATATATGGGTGTTTAGATACATATATGCACATTAAATGTCCCCAGATTTTTTGATTTGCTGCAAATCTTTTGAAACATAAAGGGAAATTCATGGTTCAAACACAAGTTTAATGACAAATTATTTACCCATTCAATGAAACAAATGGATATCCTAAACAGTTACATGATTATTTCGGGTATTCTTCATTAAGTAATGCATACAATAAATCATGACTGCCTAAGATAGCTTCTGGCCTTGTGTATAAAATCACAACTGGTAACTTACACTTACTCAGGGACATTCAATAAACGCAATGGCTCCTAGTTATAAAGTAACAGAATGAAGCAGCCATAAGCACTGTGCAGTTATCATATGCACACAAGAACTAGCTCTTGGCAGTAGC
>CAUYRH010107373.1:0-11917 GCA_963574655.1 Perodicticus potto | reverse complement strand
CCAGGAATGGATTAATAAGCTATGGTATATGTACACTATGGAATACTATTCGGCCATTAAAACAAAAAGGAGACTTTACAGCCTTTGTATTAACCTGGATGGAAGTGGAACACATTATTCTTAGTAAAGCATCACAAGAATGGAGAAGCAAGAATCACATGTACTCAAGTTTAGTATGAGGACAATTAATGACAATTATTGACACGGGGGGGGTGAGGGAAGGGGAGAGCAGAGAGAGAAAGAATGAGGGAGGGGTGGGGAAAGGAAGAGCAGAGAGAGGGAAGGAGCGAGGGGGTGGGGTCTTGGTGTATGCCACACCTTTTGGGGGCAAAACACGATTGTAAGAGGGACTTTACCCAACAAATGCAACCAGTGTAACATGGTTTCTTGTACCCTCAATGAATCCCCAACAATAAAAAAAAAAAAAATTGCAATGAAAATTCAGCCATTTTATATATGTAACACTTAAAAACTAAATAATAAAGAACACTTTACTTATCTGTATAATAAAACATAGTGATTCATAAACAGTAAATAAAAAATGCTTTCATTTTTTATCTTTACTTTATAACCTACTCTTTGGAAGAATATTTAGTTAATCACCTTGAAACAAATTTAAAGCAAACACCTTGAACTCTGGAATGATTTTCCTGCTATCAATTAATTTCCCATAGATACTGATCTTTATTTACTTTGACAGCTTTTCTCTCTGTCATACACAACAGTATCTTCTTCCACATCAAAATTAACTTCTAAAAGATTAGATGCACAAAGTCAGTAACTTTTTAAATTATGTATTAAATCAAAAAGATTAACATTTAATCTCATTAATCTTCTACACTTACTTTTGAAAAATAAAAAATAATAATTTTAAATATTTTTACCCAAAATATTAATAGCAAGATACTTTTTCATCTTATTCTCTAGTAATTTTCCAAAAATTCCTTATTTGGTATCATACCTACCTTTACCCATAAATAAAGAATTATATGCACAGTCCACAATCTAGAAGATGCTTACCCAAGTCCATTAGTTTAAAGAGTGAAGCCAGTAGACCCACAGCCACCCCGGTCCTCAAGAAGAAAAACTCTATCATTCTAGCCAACCGATGGAATAAAAAGTAACAAGCCAACAAAGAAAAAAGAAGAACTAAAAAGGAATAATCATACTTCTCATAACCTCATAAGGCTTCATATCATATACACACAAAGATAAAAAGTTGACATAAACCGTAAACTCCCATAGAAAAACTTACATTACACAAATTCAACCACAAAGTCTCCTTCACAAAGAAAAAAAAAGACAAAGATCACAGAGTGATCATCTCGCTTATGAACATATGTCCTGATGTTGAATGGGAGGTTATGAATCTGCTGCTCCCTCAGGGCCTCAGTCTACTGCTGTTTGGGCCTCCCACCACATGGAGATACAGTCCAGGAGCAAAAAGAAAAACTGGAAAGCTAAATAGCTGACAGTTTGGGACCTGAAATGACAAGAGGGTCTTAAAACTCTACCATCCTAACTTTACCAATTTTCCAAGAGTTAACTTTGATTCAATTTTCAACTTTAATTAACTCAAAGTGGTACTATACTATAATGAATAGATTCAATTTACTATTTCTATGCCTTTTGGAAACAAAAAACCACCGGTAATGTGTGGTATCGTCTAAGATACAAACATTCAGAGCCTAGAGCCTAATTGCTCAAAATAAATTTCCAAAGCAAAAGGAGAAATATTATAGTTACACTCAGACAGAAAAATAGTTTATCACTGGGTAGCGCATCCATTTATTTATACTGTAAAGCAGAACTACATACACTGTTACCTGCTTTAATAGATATGAGACATATACCTAATGATTGCACAGCTTGTAGCCAAGAAATTGAAAGGATGATAAAGACCTGACATTCACATTAACTATAAAGAATTTATTATTTTCACAAAAGTTTCTTACTCATCATTTTGAAGACCAACATATCTTGGACTAGGAACAAGCATGACTCGAACATTTTCAAGCTTTCCTTTCACAATATGCATGAATTGGTCAAGATGACTTGAAGGTGGTTTAGTAGTGTAAGTTAAGAAAGCATCATCAAAGTTGATACACAGTGTTTGAGGTTGGTAATGATTCCCAAAAGCTAAACGTCCCTAAAAAGACAGATAAAAGAGTTATTATACCATGCTATTCTGGTCGCATTTTTTTCCTAAGCGGACACAGTAACAAATATTTTTAAGCAACAACAAGTAAATGATTCTACTTTAGCACTACATGTTACTTAAATTATTCTGCTAGCCAATTTTGACCAGAATTTAAAGAAATTTAAAGTACTCTCAGAAATTTTAAACAATCTTAATAAAAAGACTTTAAGGGCTTGGTGCCTGTTGCTCAGCGGTTAGGGCAGTGGCCACACACACCAGGGCTGGTGGGTTTGAACCCAGCCCAAGCCTAATAAACAACAATGACAACAACAACAAAAATAGCTGGGCATTGTGGCGGGCACCTGTAGTCCCAGCTACTTGGGAGGCTGAGGCAAGAGAAGCTCTTAAGCCTAAGAGTTTGAGGTTGCTGTGAGCTGTGACACGACAGCACTCTACTGAGAGCGAAAGAGTGAGATTCTGTCTCAACAAAAAAAATAAATAAATAAAAATAAAAAGCCTTTAAGGTCTAATAAATCTGCCCTAACATAGTACTGACGTTAAAATAATTCTTTTCTTACATGAAAATTATATTTACAAATATTAAAAGTTCTACATTAGTAAGTCATCAAACCCTCCAAATTGTAATATAATTTACTTACTGTGCTCACATTGACCTTTATGACTGGAATAAGTGATCTCCATGAAGATGTGGGGTCTTGAGATTCTGTTTTTACTTTAACTCTGACAAGAAAGAATAAAACTGACATGAATAAAAAAATTAACTTAAACACCTGGGGACACAGTTTACTTCCTCATAATACACCATATTAATACCAGCTATACCTTTCCAAATATTATCTAGTGACTACTCCAGTAAATAAAACAATGATCATCTGACAGAATACTAGTATTCCTTAAAATGTCTTTTGCAATGCACTCTATCTGATCAATTTTTAGATGGACAAGCTATAAAAACAAAACTTTGGTTTTAGAATGATTAGCTTTAATAATAAAACCATAAAAGTATAATATGCTGCCATTACATCTACCAGTATGCCCACTACTCCAATCCACACTAGTCTATGAAGTACCTCAGGACAGAACAGTTGTCATGTCCTAGTATCCCCCAGTACCTCAGCTTAGTGCCTGGCATATAACAAGTACCCATTAAATATTTACTTGACAAATAAATGTCCTCATCATCTACTTAAAAAACAATCACTTTTTCTGGGTGAGGGGGAGGAGGTTGGAATTGACATAAAAGATTGAGGTAAATGATGAAGAAATTTTGAATGGCATGGTAATTTGAATGTTAGCCATAAAACCTGTATTTCTTAAATTTCAAATTTTATTCAAGAGGTTCTTTGTAAAACTGTATAATTTTTAGAAATCAAAACAATTGTTTATTTTAATGACTTATTCTAGTTTTGCGGGGGAGGGTTTGCATTTTTTGGCCAGGGCCAAGTTTGAACCCGCCACCTCCAGTATATAGGGCTGGTGCCCTAGTCCTTGAGCCACAGACACCACCCGACTTATTCTAGTATTTTAACTACAGATTCTTCTTTCATTTATATTTTCTCTTTAATGTAGCTAATAATTATTAAATTTTCAATTTTGCATAAAAAGTATAAACCATTCCATTTATTAATGAATTTTTAATTTACATATGGCTTATTAATTTTCTAAGATTTACAATATTATATGGATCATTATACCCTTTTTCAACATTATTTAATTTTTCCTTGATAGTTCATTACTTCAATGTAGTTCTCTACCAGCATCCTCTTCAACCTCTGCTTGCTTCCTTTGCCTCAAACGCTCCACCAATCAATATGATCAGGCTTACCCTTCACATTAACAAACACACACATGAAGAACAAACCACTTCCTTGACATACTAACCAGGGGTGCCCAACCTATGGCCCCATGCTGATTATGTGATTGTTTTTTGCTTACCTGTGGTGTCTAATATGCCTGTACATTTTTTTTTTTTTTTTGCTAATAATTCTTCATTAGTGTTTGTGTATTTAACATGTGGCCTTAGACAAATCTTATTCTTCCAGTGTGCAGGAGAGGAAAAAAAAGGTTGTTTGTTTGTATATTTATTATGTAGCCCCATGTGCGTTACAGTTTAGTGTAGGCTGACATTTTCCTGAGGATCTGCTTGCAACAAGTCAGGATTCCTTTACCTCCTGTACTGAACACAGTACCTGTGGGACATGGCCAGGGGGTCAGGAATGTTCAGCAGTTAGATATACATCTATGGGTCACATTCTGGAGAAGGCTCAAAGGTTGAAATCCCTTAAGGGTTAAGATACAGATTAGCGACATAGAATAGGGAAGCTAAAATTTAATCTCCTTCCCCATTGTAACTATTTCTTTGTTACTTTATAATCTTGTGATGATCTCTTTTGTCTTTCTTTCCACTGCTTCAATTCAATGACATTGCAAAACTTCTTAGTTTCTATCTGTAATTAACTTTGTATGTTCTGTATGTCTTGAACTTATGGATTTTTCTTGGTTGAATAAAAGACCCTTGAGGTTTTTGTTCATGGCAGCACTTCCTTGCTACCACTTGGCATGTGAAGTGGCTTGCTTCTCCAAGCCTCATCAGTTATTTCTTTGAAAATAATTAAGTGTAAGAGTTTACTTTTTGCCTTTTATTCCTAGGAATGGAACGACAATGGACCCAAACAACTCTTATTCTTTCAGTGTGCAGCAGAGGAAAAAAAAGGTTTGACACCTCTGTTAGAGTAAACATTTCAATTTCATTTTCCTGTAAATCATGAGGCTAAGGGAAGTGAGAAAGGGAATTTAATCTCTGATCACCATTTCCTCAGCACTGACTCATTCCTAAGTCATTTTTATTTAAGCATTCTTCCCCTACCACTCTACAAAAAGTACTCTTCAAGATTCCCCTAATAGTCAAATCTAATTACCTTATGATTTGTTTTTCTCTGCATCCTACAGTAAAGAACATTACTTTATCACTACCTTTTTAAAACTTTCTGTTTTTGTGATAGTCATTCTTTTATCTTTCTATCTGCCCATTCTCTCTTGCACTGTTGCACTGTCAACCATGTATGTGGTATATGCCATACTGTATCATTATTCTGGGGGCAAACAAAACATATTATTTTCCTTTTTGTCTCCTACAAAGTTTTTTTTATAATTAATTTACTTTTTATCCAATATATTTAAAGAGTACAAAACAATGTTTTGATATACATAATACAATGATTACTACAGTCAAGCAAATTAACATATCGCTTT
This sequence comes from Perodicticus potto, assembly GCA_963574655.1. Taxonomy (NCBI): domain Eukaryota; kingdom Metazoa; phylum Chordata; class Mammalia; order Primates; family Lorisidae; genus Perodicticus; species Perodicticus potto. The sequence goes on along the minus strand of CAUYRH010107373.1, from coordinate 6,504 downwards.
CCATTGTTAATTATTTTTTGGTTTGGGTGGTAAGCACACCTGAAATCTACTGTTTTAGCAAACTTTCTTTATTAAATGCAATACAATCTTCCCTTATCTTCAGCCTCACTTTTCACAGTTTCCATTAACCCACCATCAGGGCAGGGGCTTGGGTGCGCTCACTGTATGGGCACTGGGTAGTGGGGTTGGCACACTTTTTGTGTGTTGACAGAACCACAAGATGAACTCACCCTAACAAAATCAAATATTTTGACCTGGTTGCTTATCCCCCAACATTAACCTGAAATAAATTTACTTGAGAAAAAATCAATTGCCCACAATCAACTGCAGTCCAAAATATTAAATAAAAAAATTGAGAATAAACAATTCAAGTGCTTCGAACTGCACAATATTCTGAGTATTGTGATGAAATCTCACATCACCCTACTCCTTACCATCCAGGACATGAATCATCCACTTGTCTACCATATTCACACAGTGTACACCACCACTAATTAGTCACCTTAGCAACCATCTCAGTTATGAGATTGACTGTCAGGATATCATTCTATTTTATTATTTCTTATTGTTAATCTCTTACTATGCCTAATTTATAAACTATAAACTTCATGATAGTATGTCTGCATAGGAAAAAACATAGCATATATAGGATCTAGTTAATAGCTTTCATTTCAGGCATCCCCTGGGGGTCTTGGAACATATCCTCTGCAAATAAGGGGGGGCTACATATAATTAGTCTCCCTGCTAGGTCTTTAGACTTAATAATCCCCTATAACTGCAGGTTTTTACCTTTGACCTACATCTTCCCATAATGCATCATTTTTTAGGTATGAAATAGTCATCTGGGTGAGAATAGTTATTTAAACTTTGGTAAATCCTTGGTGAATGTTATCTAACCATTAAAAATATAGTGATAACACTGCTAAACATGTCAAAACTCTATGAGTAAAATGCACAGATCCAGTATTACTACAATTTCATGAAGACATTACAAAAAAGGTAACTTCCAATTCCATATCTAAAATTTTGATCACTTTTTTCCTGAGAGCTTCACATCTTTAACTGACAGCAGAATATGTTCATTTGGGTATCTTTTATTCACTCTAAATTCTCTCCAATCTCTAAAACTCTTTACTTTCAGAAGTTTCCCTTTAGCCTTACTGTAATCTATTTTGTTTATCCTTTCTCCCCTCCACTACTATAGGTAATTTCTATCAGTAAACTCATCTTCTTCATGGTATCTCTTACAGTTTCCTTTCCGTTCCTTTCTCAACTCCATGGGCCACCAGCACTGTATCTCAACAAACTGTCTTTAGGTCTTTCTCATTTATTCTACCCCAGGAGTCAGCAAAATCTTCTGTAAAGGACCAGTCAGCAAGTATTTTAGGCTTTGATGGCAATATGTTGTCTATCTCAACTATTCAACTTTGCCACAATAGTACAAAAGTAGCCACAGACAATATATAAATAAGTGGGTGAGGCTATATCTCAATAAAACTTTTATTTACAAAACAGGCAGTGGATTAGATTTGGTCTGTAAGTCAAAGTTTGCTGACCCTGTTATAGAATATTTTTGAAAGTGAGGAAGACATTTATATACAAATAAAGATTATAAAGATATACTGCTGCATAACAAGCAAATATGAAGCCATATATAATGTGTAGAAGCATGTAAAACAAAATCTTATATTTGTTTATGCACTTTAAATATGTATATATCCGTGTATATTTATGTACATGTATTCAAAAGATAAAAACAAGATTGCTAACAATAATTACTAATATAGAGGGAAATAGGACTAAAGACTTGGGGAGTAGAATAGGACATTTTTTAGAACACATATTCTACATTATTTGAATTATCAAAAGAATTATGTACTTTATTTAGAATACAATATCTGGCAGGGAGCAGTGGCTCACGCCTGTAATCCTACCACTTTGGAGCTTAGGAGTCAAGACCAGCCTGCACAAGAGTGAGACCCCATCTCTACTAAAAATAGAAAAAACTAGCCAGATATCATGGTCTGTAGTTCCAGCTACTCAGGAGACTGAGACAAAATAATCACTTGAGTCCAAAAGTTTGAAGTTAATGTCAGCTATGATGATGCCCTAGCACTCTTTCCAAGGTGACAGAGTGAACTCTCTCTCAACAAAAAACACAAAAACCACTATTTTTCTATAGACTTTTCATAAAGAATATAATGATTTCTATAACTAAAAGTTTTAATTAATTTACAAATAAAGATCAGGCTGCATTCAGGTGAACAGTTTCAATGATAATCTAAGAAAGGCCAATGTTTAAATGCTACAGATTAATAAAATTCAAACATGACATAAAACCTTTCAATTTTAGACTGGGTTCTCGTTCTTCCATTTTCCCGTGTTTTATCATCCTCTTTCTTGGGTGGGATTATTGTTGGCTCCAAACCAAACAATTCTTGAAGGCGTCCATAAAGATCCGAACGATTATACACGTGAAATTCAAAGTCATTGACTGTGATGTATAACCTGGTTTCCGCCTTTGGATCTACAGACACACCAATTATAAACAAAATTTTTTAGTCAACTTTTTAAGAACTTTAGTCAAAGTCTAAAGTCTTAGTTGAAACTTTTAGAACTTTAGAAAAAGTTGAAACTTTTTAGAACTTTAGTCAAAGTCTAAAGTCTTAGTTGAAACTTTTCCCACAGTTTTATAATTCAATGATTTATTTTAAAAGAATTCTATGATATAGATAAGTATAGTAAATACAAAACACTGTCAAAAGAAAAAAAAGCTGAAGTCACTGTTACATTTTTAGCATAATAAAAACAAACTGAATTTCTAGATTCCAGTTATATACCGACAAAATTTAAAGATTTTCATGCTAAGACAAGGGCCATGTACAGAATAAAAGTAAAACTTTATTATAATCACAATTTTATGTTATTTTATTTATAAAATATGCATATTACAATATTTAAGTATGATATATTTAAATATCACACTAGCATTTGTACTTCTGTACCACAGAAACTAGAAGTTTTCATAAACACTAATTTTTGTTTTAAAATAACATACTACTACAAAGTATTTATGAGCTGTAGACTTCAAACAATCTTCTCAAATAAAAAACATTACCTTATTTATAAATATCAACAGTAATTAATGACATCATCTATAAGTGATGGATGAGGCACTTGTTTCTACTGAGAAAATAACCTAAAACAGTGCATCACATGTTAACCAGAGTCTCAGATGAAAAGTACCAAAGCAAATGCTTTCTTTTGTTACCAAATGAAATCATACATGTGTTTTCTAAGACCTTTCTTTTTAACCTTTATGCATTTTTACCTCTATTAAACAAATTTAATTGAAAACTAATTAAAATTAGATATGACCAGTTAGAAAAGTTTAATTTTTGAAAACAAGTGAAGAAAATTATCATTAACTTTCATTTAATAACAAGCTAACTGGAGTAAGATGGTATCTCATTGTGGTTTTAATATGCATTTTCTCTGATGGTTAGTGGTAATGAGCATTTTTCATGTTTGTTGGTCATCTTCTCAAAGATGTTCATATCCATTTTAATGGATTGTTTGCTTTTTCCTTATCCACTGTTTGATTTTTTTTCTAGATTTTAGATATTAGTCCTTTTGTCAGATACATAGTTTGCAAATATCTTATGCTATTCTGTAGGTTTTCTATTTATTCTGTTATTTCTTTTGTTGTGCAAGAGTGTTTTAGTTTAATTAAGTTTAATCTGTTTATTTTTCTTTTTGTTACCTTTGCTTTTAGGGTCTTATAAATTTTTTAAAAACCTAACTAAAATTATTTCATTCCTCTCTGTTCCCAAATTTTCCATTGGTTTCCCAATTCTCTCAGAATAATACCAAAGTCTTTGGAGTGACCTAAGAAATCCTACAGGATCTGCACTGCTACTACCTTAGGTCTATTTTCTGTCTTCTACTCTCCTCCAAGTAAATGGCCTATTGGTGTCACTAATGAAAACAGGAACAAATCAACCATAAGACATGGCCCACCCCCCACGTTCGCAATAGCTCATTTCCTTACTTCCTTGATGTTTTTAACTATCCTCTAACCCAGTGGTTCTCAACCTTCCTAATGCCGCAACTCTTTAATACAGTTTCTCAGGTTGTGGTGACCCCAACCATAAAATTATTTTCCCTGCTTTTTTTTTTTTTTATCATGAATATTGTTTTTAGCATTTTATTCACGGAGGACAAATGGCTTGGTGTGATTGGAAGAATCCAGAGGAGCTGGCCAGTGTGGGCGGAGAGGGGGGACTTTTGGGGCAGCAAGGAACAACTAAACCAGGGTAGGAACTAGATGGGCATGCAGGGGCGGGGCGAGGGAAAGCTTGGCCAGGCCAGGTCCCAGAGAACTGCCTCATCTCCCTGGCCAGTGTCCAGGGGAAGCTCCAAGTGGAGTTCAGAGGGGCTGGGCTGTCATGGCAGGGGAGTGGGAAAGTTGAGGCTGGTCAGCTGGCAGGGTCTTCAAGGCTAAAGTAAGGAATCAGTTTCTGGTTCAGGATGCTAGGGAGCCACAGCAGGATTCCCTATTTGGTCCCCAGAAGCCATCATGGATCCCACAGAGACTGAGCCCCTTGAGCCGGACCCCAGTCTCTCCCTGTCTGCCATCAGCCTCCTCATGGCTGGAATTCTGGGGGCCATGGCCTTGATTGGGGGCATGGGCTTCACCATCATCCACAGCCAAAGGTACCTCCTGCTCTCCCCTCACCTCTGTCCACAGGTGATGCCCACTCTGCCCCCACAAGGCACAGAGCTGTCTCTACATGGAGACAGAGAACAAACCAGCAGCCCCATCAGAGAGGGCCTCTCTTCCTCATCTCTAATCCTCCATCAGGGTAACCCAAGCTTGCTCACAAAAATAATTTTATGGTTGGGGGTCACCACAACATGAGGAACTGCCATGGCATTAGGAAGGTTGAGAACCACTGCTCTAACCTTTCCTGACTTCCACTTGTAAAATAGTACCCTCCCTGTAAACCAGCCGTCTCCATTCCCCTGACCCTGCCTTTATTTTTAGGTATTTATTTGCTTTTTAACTGAATCCCCTCAACTTGAATGAAGCTCTGTAAGGGACAGAACTTGATTTTATTCACCACTGTATTCCTGGTGCCTAGAACAAGACTTAGTACAGAGAAGAGTTTATTTGCTTAAGAGAGTAACAGAGTATCTTCTATTAGTTGTAGTCCTAAGTAAAACGATATATCTACAATAGATCTTAGACTACTTTAAATCACAACATATGGAAGCATAATAAATGCAAAGTAGAATATTTTTCTATTCCCTGAGAGATTTATACAGGTAGAAATTATATAATTCTTCCAAGTCATAAACAACTCAATCAAAATGTACCTCAAAACACATTTAAATAATTTGTTTTCAGATTTACTTATGGAACAGTTTATTAATGATCCCAAAATACAAATGGCCTGCATTCGTCCAACAGGACTATGCTACATGGGCTGACAGGTGAGTTGCAGAAGCAAAAATGGGAAAAATGAAGAAACTGGACTTGCCCCTAATTGGACCAGTAGTGATGAATAAACAAATGGTGACTATATAAAAATGAAAACAGGGTTACTCTCAAAGTCATCATTAAGTTGCTGGACATGCACAATAGAGTCTCTTCTTTCAATATAACAGATATGATAATAAGGCTATATTAATTTACTAAGGACACAAAGGCATAAAGAGAAAGGTATTAAGCTCTGAATGTATTTTGACCACACTATAAACATTAAATACCTAATACTACAACACCAGGAAATCCCTTCAACATTCCCTATCCTATTTCCTGGCTTTTTTTTTTTTTCTATTATTATTTATTGTCACTTCTCCCATCAGAATGTAAACATCACAGAAGAGTTTTTCCTGTTATATTCACGAGTATATCTTTGATTCCTAAAATAGCACCTAGTACGTAGATGTTCAATAAATATTTGTTAATTCATTAGATGAAAATAATAAATAGGTTTTTTAAACTTTAAGTAAGATTGAACAAAATAACTAGACTACTCTTTTCCTTCCAAAAATCACTTTAGGAAACTACTGAACAAACAGAAAGTCTAGGAGCATTTAAAATCACCTTTGTCATGTTTACATGGATGGAGCTGGAACATGTTCTTCTTAGCAAATATCTCAAGAATGGAAGAAAAAGTATCCAATGTACTCAGCCTTACTATGAAGCTTATCTATAGCTTTCATATGAAGGCTAAAACCCAGTTATAGCACAAGAAATGGGGAAAAGGGCAAGGGATGGGTGGGGAGGGGGGAGGATGGGTGGAGAGAGGGTGATAGAAGGGTACAAGTGAAAATTACTAAATGTAGAATATAAATGTCTTCATATAGTGATTAAACGGCCATGAAGGCTATGTTAAATAGTTCAATGAAAATATTTCAGATTGTATATGAAGTCAGCACATTGTGCCCCATGATTGCACCAATGTACACAATTATGATTTAATAAAAATAAATAAA
>CAUYRH010107372.1:0-13909 GCA_963574655.1 Perodicticus potto | reverse complement strand
TTTTTGGTTGCAGCTGTCATTGTTGTTTGGCGGGCCCGGGCTGGATTCGAACCCGCCAGCTCAGGTGTATGTGGCTGGCGCCTTAGCCCGTTGAGCCATAGGCGCCGAGCCTGGGAGTCCTTTTGGTCTAGGTCAGGTTTGCTGGTCTCAGTGTTGCTTATGTGTCTGGTCAGTTGGTGGATCCACATCCATAGGGGCTGGCAGGTTTACATTGGTCTTGGTGGAGACACTGGATTCTCTAGCAGGCTTCCCTGGACTTCATCACATGGCAGCAGTGTTTCAAAGAGCAGCAAGCCCCAATGTGCGAGCCTCTTTCAAACCTCTGCTTGGATCACACTTACTCATTTCCCACGTGCCAAAGCAAGTCACATGGCTGAGCTCAGTGTCAGTGAGACATGGGCTCTCCCGGATGCTGGGCAAGGGAACATACGTAGGTGCGAGGAGAGAGGAGTTCACCACATTCGCTGTCTATGTATAGCGCAACAGACTGTACTTGTCAAGAGTATAGCCTTTAGCCTACTGGGGCTCAGTATTTTTCAGGAAGTCAGTTGAAAAAAAATTTTTAATTATGTGCATAGCCGAGGGGTATGTAATCCATCTAATCCTTAAGGGCAGAGGCCTCTCACCAGGAATTGATAACAAGAAGGTTTTGTGTTTCCTGTAGCATGTTTCAGAACTTTCTTTTTCTCTTTTTGAGCCAGAATTTAAACTCAAGAAGTTTTGCATAGAATCTGGGTTTCTGACTTTTTGAAAAGAAGATGTTCTGGCAGAAACCATCAAAAGCCAAGTAATAGTCATTTTCCCTTTGCTGCACGCCTGTCCATCTTGCCATCTCCTCAGCCCTGAGGCTGAGTGTCATCTGCCACTTGTCAGAGGAATTGCACTGCTGATTTTCCTATAGCAGAGAAATTTTTGTCATTGTTTCCAACAGAAGTGAAATAATGAAAGAGAGTGCCACACAACCCAGGAAATATGGAAGATAGCCTATCATTTTGTGTAAGGAAAGAATATTCTTGTGCGTTTCATATATGATCTGCAGTTTGGTGTCCAAAGAACCTTTTCCCTCTGCCATAACTTGACTTCTATTATGTCCTCAGCCCCTGCAGGCCTGTGAGTTTACAACTTCTTACTGAATACTGTACAGTCTGTGCTTGCTTTCAGCTCTGCAGTCAAAGAGGGGCATCGCAGCTGAGGTCCTTGTTCCGAGAGGGCACTCCGTGGAGTTATCTCATGCAGACTGCTGTGCTATGATGCCAAAGACACGTTGGTAAAAGCAGAGCTCTGAAAATCATTGTGTTGTAAGATAAGGAAATTGTTGAGGACCATGTTTCACAACACTGAAGAGTTTCTTCTCTGTGGGGAAATCTCGGAGAACTAGTTTGTTTTTACCTGTAACAGCATCTCCCTCTTTATGAGTGTGCTGGAGAGTTTAGTCAAATTTGTAGTCGTTTGTAGACTCACCGTTAGCTTCATCTTTAGTCTACCTTTGTTTTTATCATAATTTTTGCATCTATTTATGTTATTCTTGGGGTTTTTATTGTAAGTACTGTAAATCTGTAGCTTTCTAGCTGCTAGCAGGTTTATCATAAGAATACAGAACTGTGTTTGACATTTAACTATAACTTGTGATTAATATTTAACTTCTCCGTCCTGCCCTCCACCACATTTCATCCATGTGTACATTTACATTTGAGAACCTTTTTCACTGAAACTAAGTATGAGCTTCACCTCATTCTGCTGCTGCTTTAGTACTTCTGTTACTATGTATGAAAAGTCTGATTTCTGTAAGTACTAACTTTGACTGTTGTTACCTCCGACATTTCACTTTGACATTTTTTTTTTTTTTTTTTTTTTTTTTGTAGAGGTATATCTTCATTCTTTCAAATGTGCGTTTTGGCTTGTGATTGTCTTTTGAAAATTTTTTAGAATAATTTTTGTGATGGTTCAAGAAGTTCTGTTTTGGTGATTTTAATCTTGAAATTGAGCTTTGTGGGTGACCTGAGAGCAAGGTGGGGAATGATGAGCTGAAAGCAGGAATGGAAACAAATCCATCTCAATCTATGCATGAATTTGCAATAAGGTCTGGCTTACTATTCCAACAATATTGGGCCATTTCAAGCAAATCAGCAAGGTAAAGAAGCTGGATAGGCAAGAAATGAGTGCCAGAGAGAAACTTCTTGAAGCTTGTCTTTGCTGTCACAACATAAAGGCAAACAATTTCTACCCCATGATGTTATGTGTGATGAAAAAAAATGGATCCTTTTTGACAGGTGCAAACAGTTGGCACAATGATTGGATAAAGACGAAGTACTGAAACATGGTCTAAAACTGAATGACTTTAGTTTTTTTTTTTTAATTTCTTATGTTTTTTGAGACAGAGTCTCAAGCTGTTACCCTGAGTAGATTGCTATGGCGTCCCAGCTTATAGCAACCTCCAACTCTTGGGCTTAAGTGATTCTCTTGTCTCAGCCTCCCAAGTAGCTGGGACTATAGGCACCCGCCACAACGCCTGGGTATTTTTTGGTTGTAGTTGTCATTATTGTTTGGCGGGCCTGGGCTGGATTCGAACCCGCCAGCTCCAGTGTATGTGGCTGGCACCCTAGCCACTTGAGCTATAGGCGCCAAGCCAAACTGATTGACTTTAATAGATTATCAATTAAGAGCCTCAGAGCCCTTTGAGGCACCTTCAGGCATGCCAACATATTTATAATGGGAGTTCCAGGAGGAGAGCAGAGAGAGAAAGGGAAAGAATAAAAAAAGTAAAAAAAACGGGTGGCACCTGTGGCTCAGTGAGTAGGGTGCTGGCCCCATATCTGAGGGTGGCGGGTTTAAATCCGGCCCTGGCCAAACTGTAACAACAACAACAAAAAATGTATATTGATACGGAATGATACTCATAAGGTATTTTCATAGTCTCTTACCCCTTGTGCCCAAAATTGTTCCCAAATTTTAGATAGGCGATATTGTACATACATTGTATTTTATGTAACACTTCCAGTACCTAGGACCCATACACGTGTAATTAGTTCTATAATAAAGGCCAGACACGATGGCTCACACCTGTAATCCCAGCACTCTGGGAGGCTGAGATGGGTGGATTGCTTGAGCTCAGGAGTTTGAGACCAACCTGAGCAAAGAGGTTGGTCTCTACTAAAAATAGAAAAATTAGCCAGCCATTGGGGTAGGCAACAATAGTCCCAGACCGTGGACCTTGAGGTAAGAAGACTGCTTGAGCCCAAGAGTTTGCCGTTGCTGTGAGATATGACATGGCACTGTCTCAGAAAAAAGAAACCAAGTATGCTTATTCTCATAAATGGAAAAATTAAGAATGCAAACAGCTTCATGAGTCATATTTTGCTTACAACTGAGTTTGACTCCAGACTTAGAAAAGTGATCTTTTGGTTTTAGAGCTTTTTTGTTTTTTGGAATTGTAGGGTAAGGGGTTAGTGGGTTGGTAATAAGAGTGGTGGGAAGGCCAGGTGCAGACCAGTGGAGTATGTTATCATTATAACCCATCCTTCCCACTGAATCCACTTTACTTTCTCCAGCACTGATCTGATCGTGTTCTTGCTTGCTTAGGTCTTTAGAAAGCCAAGCCTAACCTGGCAAGTCATGTAACTTGGCCTCAGACACCTCCAGTCCTGTTTACCATGTTAGCATCACTGGGGATAAACTGGGATTCCTTTATCCTGATGCATCTCCTGGGCTGAGCCTTTGCTTGCTGTCTCCTTTGTTCATCCCCAGAAATGATCTTCTTCATTATCTTCCTGATGAACTCTATGTCCTTCCGAGGTTAGCTTTGACTTTGACCTTATTTCTTATGCCTTTTATATGATTTTGCCAGGCAAAATCAACTTGCTTCTTCATTTATTCTCACTACACTTTGCCCACTTTAGTCGTGCCACTGAGCAATTGGTGGGACATAAATATCAAGGGATCAGCCTCTTGTGCCCAGCGTGCAGTTCACGGTAGGTCCAGAATAGTTGTTGAATGAAGTACATAAGCCTTTGAAAAGGAATTAAGTTCAGAATTTGTCTTGGAAGACTTGTAGTTTTGGCTTCTCTTATGACTGCAGTCATAATATGCATATCTTCAATCATCTGTCTGGGGCTTTTCATTTTTATGGACTACTGTTTGTTACATTAAACTGCAGTGATTGGAATACTGAGCCATGCTGTGAATTTCCCCATTGTGATGCAACAGTGAGCAAAATAGATCCACCCTGGAGTTATTTCTGGGCTTAATTCTCATTGTTGACACTTAACTCTGGGGATCCTTGCATAAGTTACTTAACCTCTTTGAACATCCGCTTTATCATCTCTAAAATGGACAGAAGTAGCAACTGTCTCCCAGTTTTATCAGGGGAGATTCAGTGAACTGAATGAAAAGGGTATCGCAGGTTCAAACCCAGCCCCTGGGCCAACTAAACAACAATGACAACTGCATCAAAAAATAGCCAGGCATTGTGGTGGGTGCCTGTAGTTCCAGCTACTTGGGAGGCTGAGGCAAGAAAATCACTTAAGTCCAAGAGTTTGAGGTTGCTGTGAGCTGTGATGCCACAGCACTCTACCGAGGGTGACGTAGTGAGACTCTGTCTCAAAAAAAAAAAAAAAAAGGGAGAGGGATTTTTATGTTTAATTGTTAGTACATTTCTATATATGATAATTTTCACCTCATTTGAAATTACAACAAAGGGCCATCAAAATAATCACATCAAGAGTCATGGGGCATTTTTACTGGGGATTGGGCTTAAAGTTTTATAATAATGATAAACATTTTCTTATTTAGGGGGGACTAAAATGTTATCTCTGTATAGAATGGAGACAGATAAATGGCAATGCTGGGAGCCTCCAAAAGGCAAGTAGCAGGCAGAAATAAGATCCATAAGGCTCAGAAAATTTCTGCAAGGTCCGTTTGCTACCTTTGAGCTCTTTAGAAATGAGCTCTGTGACTCCTAGGGACCTTCTCTCTTTCCCATTCTTCCTCTGCTCCTTGGCAAGAGATCTATAAACGTTCTTAATTGTAGTTCCCCAGACATTTAGTATGGATTAGAATTCCTTACTGGTACTGTCAGTGTCCATGGCTTCCTTTTTTGTGAACGTTAGCAGTTTATAAAATAAGTATGGCCTTTGGAATTTACTTTGGAACTTCCTATCTTAAGTAGTTATGGTATAGGAAAAAGGTCAGCCCTGTTTCCATTTTGCATCAGGAAGCTCACGGACAGCATCCTGTATTAGATGATGACCGCCAGCAGTAACCTTTAAGACAATCTTTGTTGTTGTTGTTTTTAAAAGACCGGTTAAGGTAGCACAGTTTGTTCATTGTTAAAGAGTCTCCCACCAAAGAGGTGAAGAGACAAAATGCTACCACTACTGATGCTTTTGCTATGCATTTCTTTTTTCTTTCTTTCTTTTTTTTTTTTTTTGCGGTTTTTGGCCAGGGTTGGGTTTGAACCCGCCACCTCCAGCATATGGGACTGGCGCCTTACTCCTTTGAGCCACAGGTGCCGCCATTGCTATGCATTTTCAATAATGTTTGTGCTTTGCTCTGTGATGACATGTTACTGCACTTTGAAGGGTTCCCATTGTATATTAGTATTGCAGAGGGCTAAAAGTAACAAGAGACTGCCAGGATTTTAATTGCCTCTCTCCCACCTTTGGTCAGAACCTTTCTATTTTTATAGCTGTAGGCTTAGACACTTTTGATTTTTCTATATGTTACTAAGCCATACCATTGCAAGCATTTGTTTAGCCTATGTTCCCTTAAAAGTTTTCTGATATCAATAGTATTCACGAAAAAGTCGCTTTAACATCTGCTTATGTGTCTGGATGGAAAGAAAAATAATGCCCCTGCCTTCCAGGGCCTGATATTCAAGACTGACAAGGTTGATACTGATGTATGTAAAAGGCACACAAGCCACTTTAAAATGGTGAATTAAATTTATAGCATGTGAATAATAGCTCCATTTTTTAAAATGCATGGACTTTGAAATAAAAATGCATAAGGGTAAATGTGGAATAAACTATGGAATAGTTATAAAAAATTAATAGCTTGAGAATTTGAACAGAGGATTATTAAGGGGGAATTTATTTCTCTTCTGCTTAGTTCTGTATTCACTGAAGAGAAATGAATTATGAGACCCATGAGGGGAGAAGAGGAGAGTCTTTGGAAGAATACAGTCTAGATTCAAAGCAAGAAATCTAGTAGGTAGGAATGAAATGATGAAATGAGTCAATGAACTTGAGAAAAGAGAACGAGCAAGTAGTCATGGAAACTGATTGAAAAAGTAAGGAAAAATAAGAATCTTCAACATCCATTTTTCCTGTGGGTTGTGTTGTTTTGGCTTTGCATTGCTTACAGCTGCCCACATCCGTCATTGACTTTCGAGCCTCTCCACTTTTGGAAGCATAGGTGTGGCTCTCTGCCCTTCAAATAAGGCTTGAGCTTTTGGGGTTCTTCCTTGTTCCTTAGGAGACTTCCGTCAGCCAATTGATGATGGGAGGTGCCCCATCAGTATAGACCCCACCTGACTGCGAGGTTTCTCCTGTGTAATTCTTGAATTGCAGAGTTAATGGGGGAAGTGAGCTCTGGGAGCCTCTCTCATTGTGCAGGGCGGATACAGTCAGGCCTAGAGTTAGATCTTATTTTATTAATTTTCCATTAAAACCTAGTGTTTGAAGAGGGACCAATTTTAAGTAATTGAATGTTTTCATTGTATTAGGGATGGTATCCAGTCATTTGAAAAATAACCAGAGGACATCCTGTTTTGTTGCATTATTAAAATCATTTGTTCCGTATTCTGGGAGAAGTAGAAGCCTCTAAACCCAGTGAGATGTTTAATTACCACATTTATTACAGATTGTAAATTTTACATCATAGCCTGATATAGGCATAATTTTCTTTTTTCTTCCCCTCCTTAACAAAATTACCAAGAACCCTCCAGCCTGTTACTCAGCTGTATGTCAGTGTGGATGCTAGCACCAAAGATAGCCTAAAGAAAATTGATCGCCCACTCTTCAAGGATTTCTGGCAAAGATTTCTTGACAGTTTAAAAGCCTTGGCAGCAAAGGTAAGAATTATGAAATTTAAAAAATAAATCAATAAATAAATAAAAAGAAGGAAAAAAAGAGAGAGAGGTTTTTTTTTCCCTCCCCCCTCTTTTCTCTTTAAAATTAAAAAATCACTAGGGGCTTCCACTTTTTTTTTTTTTTTTTTGAGACAGAGCCTCAAGCTATTGCCCTGGGTAGAGTGCCGTGGCATCACAGCTCACAGCAACCTCCAACTCCTGGTCTCAAGCAAGTCTTCTGCCTCCGCCTCCCAAGTAGCTGGGACTACAGGCGCCTGCCACAACGCCTGGCTATTTTTTAGTTGCAGCCGTCATTGTTCTTTGGCGGCCGGGGCTGGATTCGAACCCGCCAGCTCAGGTGTATGTGGCTGGCGCCTTAGCCAGTGCTTCCACTTTTTAAAGACTTCTTCTTGTGAGGAACATTGAACATATTACTATTCAATAAATATTGATTAAGTTCCTCTTAAGTTTATAACACTATGCCTTCTATATATCATTTGTCCTTAATGTATTTAAGGAGACAGATATATCTGTTCCCAAAGTTAACTGGTAAAACATGGTTAGGTAACAGTACAGTTGTCCCTCTTTATCTTGGGAGGATTGGTTCCAGGTCCCCCCAATCCTGGCAGGTACCAAAATCCATCGATGCTCAAGTCCCTTATATAAAATGGCATAGTATTTGCATGTAATCTGCATACATTCTCCTGTACACATTCAGTCATCTCTAGATTACTTAGGTTACCTAATAAATGTAAATGCTATCTAAATAGTCATTATACTGTATTTTTGCAGTTAGTATTTTTATCGTTGTACACATATTATTACCTTTTGCATTTTTTTCCTACTATTTTTCATCTGTGGTTGGTTGAATCTGTGGATGTGGAGGGCTGACTGTACCGAGCAAACTGATATGAGGGGTCAGCAATAATGTATGTCCAAATAAGAAGTTAATTTTACTGAATTTCTAGAACCAAACTTCCTCCACCCTAAGTTACTCAGCCTCAGAATTTAATGTCTTTTTCTGCAAAGATGTGGGCTGTCTCATGTGTTCCCGTGTGCCACACTTGCCTTCCTATTCTTTTTGATCTAACGTAATCTGGTTCTTCTTTTCCATTAACTGTACATCTCAATAGCTGGTACTCTTTGACAGTTCTACCTCTATTTCTCTGTAATCATTTCTTCTTTGTGTGTTTCTGTGCCTCCGCCCTGTCCTTTCTTGCCTACATTGGTGCCGTCGTCTCCAAATGTATCTCCTTCTTCCTTTCTGTCACTTTTCTAAGTAGTTTTTGGTGCTCTACCCACATCTGACTGACAGTGACAATCACCATAGGTGCTTAAAAATTTACAATTTCCTGTTCCTGGTGGCATCTGAAAATTTGCATGTTAAACTTCCCAGGTGACATTTGATGTGCAACCAGTTGTGGGGATCATTGTTCCAGAAAACCTCCCTCTCTCCTTTACCCAGCACTTACTCAGATGCTCCTGACCCATCACTGTCTGGCTCCAGTGCACGTTTCCAGACTCATTGTTCTCTGTCTTCCCCAAAGAGTGCCGCGCTTCGCGCTTCTCGGCCTCTGTTGCCATTTCTGCACATGTGCCCAGCACTTTCTTCTGAGTCTTTGGTTACTTTCCCCCCAGATCTTTGGTTACTTTCTCTTTAGTCCTTCCAGATTATTTCTTGACTTGTAGAAATTCTGTGCACCCTTCCAGGCCCAGTTTCATTATTACCTCGACTGTGAAGCCTTTTGCACTTGCAACTAGCTGCCCATTTCTTGCTTCCAAAGTTTTAAAAAAATCTTTTGTTTTATCCTAGCTGCTCCCTCCTGAACTGTATTCCTTCCATCTGAATTCCTAACATTGCCTAACACAGCACATTTTATGGTATTTGATAAATGTTTCTTTAAAGTAGGAGTGAGTGGAAATTCAACAGAGATTTACATGTATCATATACATTTTCCTGACTGTTCAGCTGATTAAATCTTTTTGTGTTTTGCTATTTTGTGTTTGAGAAGTTAAATCAAGGCTGTTTTTGGTTATTAACACGGATGTTATTTAAGAAACGCACGAAGGCATTACTTTGGTTTCTAAGCTGCCTTTGATTATTTATAAAGTTAGCAGGACAAAATGCTTTTTGGGTTCCTAAAATCACTTTGTCTTTGAACTTTACCTTCAGCCGTGTTATCTTCACTTGTTGCTGATATGGAACGTACATAGCACAAAAGTTGGAATGGATGTAAATGGGAGTAAACAGCAGGAGCTGACAATAACAGACACATCTAAGATTGTTATCTAGGCTGTGTTCTGAGTCGGAGTTTGCAAGATGACGAGCAGGCATTAGCTGAATAGCTTACTTTTCTTTTATGGCCAAAATTTTCCACAAATTCTTATCTTATATTGATTGAAGTTACTAGCTAGCAGGCTACGTGCTTTCTGTTGCCTTTGGATGTCCAATTTTATTGTAATTACTCCGGGTTGACTCACTGGTAGTAATGTAGTAACTTAAAATTTCTATAATATTTTCTAACCCATGAACATCTTAATATGAGTCACTATTATCTCCATCTAATTCTGGTTGGAAAAGTTTCCTTAGGCAATTGAGACTGTTTGCTCACACATTAGGGCAATTGCTTTCTAAGCATTTTATAGCAATTATGGTTTATGTTTCTTATTCTTAATGTTGTTTATGTTACCATTTAAGAAGGAAGAGCTGTGGCAGGAAGCTGCTTTTAAAAAGTTTTCATTAAATTAACTCAAGCTATTATTTCCTCCTGAATATTTGATATTATAATCTATGGTAGATACTATCAAGAAAGTTTTATTTCTGTTTAACACAAATAAAGCATTTATATATATGAGTATATTGTAACTATATTTATTAGTTAGGATCAAATGTATAAAATCTCAAGTGATGTCAGATTACTGTAATTTAGACAGTTTTATTTATTATTTATTATTATGTTTTTTTGCAGTTTTTGGCCAGGGTTGGTTTTGAACCTATCACCTCCAGCATATGGGGCCGGTGCCCTACTCCTTTGAGCCACGGGCGCCGTCCATTTAGCCAGTTTTAAGTAGTACATTTCAGGTATTTTAATTGGAATGTCTGTACGGTTATCTTCTATTATTTGTTTAGGCTTATTGCATACCCGTGCAAAGAAAGGCATTTGAAGAGAGACAATTTCTTGAAATTTATAAATGAAGGGATTTGATTTGTCCAAGATATTCAGTCCATTTCTGAGATAGCGCTACCTAGAGTAGAAGGTGGTATATTTTGTTTTTTATTCTTGGCATGTATAATGTTTACATTTCCAGATCTTTATCCTTCGTCAAAATGTTCCTCTTGAAAGTGAAGAGAGAAATATATTGGTACTTGAGTATGTGGGCTAAAAAAATAATTCTGTCAAGATAACAGAACAAAAAATGTGTTAGCTTCAATTTCCGTCTGCAGTAGCTACTTGTCAAACAGTCCTTTTTTTAAAAAAAGAGAAATATATCTTGTGCAAGACAGCAGTCCCTACTGTTAGCAGTAGACTTACCAGCACTGTGACCAGATGTATTTCTTCTGCCCCATTCTTATGTCAAGGTCAAGCTCGAGTAGGGAACTGGAGTATTTTATCCTTTCAAAGTTTAAGTAATAACATTGACATTCTTAAAATCTTATGTTTAAAAAGAAAAAGACAAAAATAATTTCTTTCATTACTCATTCTTAGACATGAAAATGAAGGTTAGCCCTCTTGCTGCAGATGTTAGGATGCTCCGACCTGAAACCACTGCTTGAGTAATGCTTGCTCCATTGTTAAGGAAGGCTTTTTGTTCCTTCATAAGACATCTCTGTATCTAATACTTAAAGAGACCAATGCATTTGTGTGGGCCACAATTTGTAAATTAAAAACAATTTATTATTTGACCTTTTTATCTCTGATTATAAAAATGTTGTGTTGATTATGGAAATTTGGGGGAAGTAAAGAAATATTAAGAAGCAAGGAGGAAATTACCTATAATTCTAGTACTTTCAGATAATAACTGTGAACATTTGAAATACTTCTATCTAATCCTTTTTTACCAAAGAAAATGCTGTTTTGCATATGATTCAATTTTTTATGCTACCTTCATTATTGTTAACATTGTTTGATAGCGGGTTTCCACGTCATTTACATCTCCTCTCTGACTGTCATTTTAAAGACAGCTTAGTCTTTGGTCTTGCTGAGTTTCCTGCCCCCTGTAGCAGGGAGCAGCAGGAGTGCGTGACAGTGACGTTCCTGGACGCTTCTCCCCATCCTGGGGGACTGATTGGTTTCTCTTCTGTAACCCAATAGGGAGGGAGTCTCAGCCCCTCTGCCGCTTCTGAGTTGAGGTGTGTACGTGTTGTCACTTTTGAACATTTCTAAAATCAGATGCAGTCAGAGGTGGCATGTCCTACTTAATTGGTAGCATTATTGCTTTCATAAAAGAGAGAAATAAAAATAATTGTACATAAAGTCATGGCTTTCATAGTCTAGAGTATCTTAGAGTCAGAGGAATATTATACCTTCTTCCTTCCCTCTTTTGTACACTGAACTAGTCTCTCTTCCGTGGTTCTGGCAGTACTCCCCCTTATTGACCTATGTTATTTATGTCCACCTCCCATCATCAATGCCAAAGTCTATTCCTTTTTTTATTGGAGACAGAGTCTCACTCTGTCACCCTGGGTAGAGTGCTGTGATATCATCATAGGTCACAGTAACCTTAAATTCTTGGCCTCGAGTGATCCTCTTACCTCCCAAGTAGCTGGGACTAAAGGTGCCCACCACAATGCCTGGCTAGAGTTTCTATTTTTAGTAGAGGCGGGGTCTCACTCTTGCTCCGACTGGTCTTGAACTCCTGAGCTCAATTAGTCCACCTCGCTTGGCCTCCCAGAGTGTTAGGATTACAGGCGTGAGCCTCCATGCCCAGATGAAAGTCTATTCTTGAGGTTAATTGGTCTGGCTACTATGGATATCTGTTCCTTATCAGCCTTTTTAAAAAGCTTTATCTTTGGACTTTCCATTCATGCATCTTAGGGGACCTCCCTCTGTAGGCCTAGATCTCCCAAGGCTAATTCCAGCCAGCTTACACTTAGTGCCCTATTACCCTGCTTTGCTTGGCTAGAATGATTTTCTGGTTTTAGTACTCTGAAATCAAACCAAGACTGCTGTGCTTGATCTGTCCATGCATGTCACCACAGCCAGTGTCTTCAAGGTGGTTATTTTTCTCTAGTCTTGAGAAATTTCCTAGGTAAGTTGCTTTTCTATAGACCTGACTTTTGTGTAATCTTGTTTTAGGGAAATATGAATATATTGCATCTTAGGTTCACGTTTAGGCATCAAGTTATATCTACTAGATAATTGCTTATATGAGTTGGAGACTCAGAGGAATGTTAGGATATGAATACTGAATGTAGATTTTTTTTTTTTTTTTTTGCAGTTTTTGGCCCGGGCTGGGTTTGGACCTGCCACCTCAGACATATGGGCCAGTGCCTTACTCCTTGGAGCCACAGGCGCCGCCCTGAATGTAGCTTTGAAATCCATCTCTTTAGTAACAGATTGTAGTTGAAGGCAAAGAAATAGATGGACTCATTCAAGAAGTGCCTGAAGTAGGCCAAGGAAAGAATCTTTGGGAGCAAATTTGTTGGAGTGTTAGATGTGCAGGTACATAGAGAGTCTGGGAAGAATTGGATAAAGTGTTTGTTTAACTCCATGTTAAGTTCAATTCCATTCAGTTCAAGGAAACAGTTTCCAGAAAGATAATGAAGTAAAGGTCAAGGTTTGATGAAAAAGAAAGAAATGTTTTAACATTTGGTCTTTAATGAGTATGTTATAATAAAAAGAAGTATAGCACAGTGTTTAGAACCCACTGCGTAGTGGAATAATTGGGAAGAGTGGAAGTAGGAAGAGTAACCAGTAGGTATTCATGTAATGAGTATTAACTTTTTGAACCAAGAGTACTAATGTCATTTAATGGAGTAGCCAGAGGTATTTCCTTTTATCAGCTTAAAAAATTACATAAGCAGGTGACACCCGGCTCAGCGCCTGTGGCTCAATGGGCTAAGGCGCCAGCCACGTACACCTGAGCTGGCGGGTTCGAATCCAGCCCGGGCCCGCCAAACAACAATGACAGCTGCAACCAAAAAATGGCCGGGCGTTGTGGCAGGCGCCTGTAGTCCCAGCTACTTGGGAGGCAGAGGCAGGAGACTCGCTTGAGCCCAGGAGCTGGAGGTTGCTATGAGCTGTGATGCCACATCACTCTATCCAGGGTGACAGCTTGAGGCTCTGTCTCAAAAAAAAAAAAAAAAGCAGTTGACACCTATAGCTCAATGGAGTAGGGCGCCGGCCCCATATATCAGAGGTGTTGGCCCCACCACCAAAACTTCAGCCCTGGCCAAAAACTGAAGAAAAAAAAAATTACATAAGCATAGCTGCTAAAAACCACTTAGAAAATATAAATATTACCATAATAAAGAAAATGAGACAGGGCAGCACCTGTGGCTCCAGGAATAGGGCACCAGCCCCATGTATTGGAGGTGGTGGGTTCAAACCTGACCCTGGCCAAAAACAGCAAAAAAAAAAAAAAAAAAAAAAAAAAGAAAATGAGGGAGTACATTGAACTCCATAGAGACAGCGCCGGGGCAAGTGAGAGCCAGACGGGCACTGGCGACTCTGTGCTTCGCTGAGGAAAATTAACTAAACATGGGCAAAGGAGATCCTAAGAAGCCGAGAGGCAAAATGTCATCATATGCAATCTTATCAGAAGGAGCACAAGAAGAAGCACCCAGATGCTTCAGTCAACTTCTCAGAGTTTTCTAAGAAGTGCTGAGAGGTGCTCTTTACC
>CAUYRH010107368.1:0-33977 GCA_963574655.1 Perodicticus potto | reverse complement strand
ATAAAAACGTGCCAAAAGCAAAATTTTTTTTTTTTTTTTTTTTTAATTTTTATTCTCTTCCTTATTTTTTTTTTTTTTTTTTTTTTTTTGTGGACAAAGGGCCTACTTTCCTTTCCAGAAAATAATTGAGCTCTTAATTGCCAAAAAGAAAGACGCATTCTCTCATTGGTTGGTGTGTATTACCTTGTCAATCAATAGGATAATGCCATTTACCTTTTTCTGACTAGCTAAGTGAGCAGGGTATCCAGAACAACTGAATATGCCATTCAGTAGGAAAGGATAGAATTCAGAGTCCTGGGGCTCAAGACCTGGGGTCTAGATTGCATTAATTTATAAGGATGAACTTTTCTACCTAGTTATTCATAGCTTACTTGAGCATATCCACCTAGTAAATTGTTCTCCGATTTTTTTTTCATTTTAGGATATATCAGGCAGGTTATTGTTATCAGCACACTGAGGGTCTAGGGATTTCCATGATTTCTCTTAGAAATATAGAAGTGATCTTCACCACTAGGGGTTTGGTGAAAACTTTGGAGGATGCAGATGGGAAACTGGAAGATGGAAGAGCTGCATTACCTTTGATGAATAGATAACTCCACTTTTGGATTCACTCTGCTCAGCTTTAGCATCTCCTGGTATTTTATTTGTTTTTCTACTTTCATTCTACACAGCTGCCCTTTTGGCCTGAATTTTCAGTAACAAGCAGAAAACTGTCTAAATGGATGTGGTGAACTTCTAATTCAGTGTAAGAGCAGACCCCTGGCTTCCCGGGAAGGCTTTTTGCAGATAGGCAATGATGCTGCTGGGACTGGAGATTTTCCCAGTCCTTCATGGCATTTGCGTTTGGAAGATCTGTGGTGGTGGTGGTGGTTTCATTTCTCCCTCCACCAAATGGTCCTATCCAGAGATGCTGGCATTGGTCTGCACTTCTCTATGATGAAGAGGGTCAAAGTTTTTTTCCCTTCCAGGACAGAAATTCTCTGACAACAGCCTGGAAGAAGCCTAAATGGTGAGTGCAGATACCCTTGGTCTGTCTTTTTTTGGTTCTTCACTCTGGGGAGGGGATACTGGGAGTGGACAGATGCCTGATCTAATGGTGCTATCGTGAGCCACCTCCTCACCTATAATCCCAGCACTTTGGGAAGCTGAGGCAAGAGGATGGCTTGAGGCCAAGAGTGACCTCGGCAACTTAAAAGAGACCTTGTCTCTACAAAAAAATGTAAAAATTCACTGGGCATGATGGTGTGTGCCTTTAGTAGTCCTAGTTATTCGGGGGGCTGAGGTAGAAGAATTAATTGAACCCAAGAGTTTGAGGCTGCAGTGAGCTATGATCACACCATTACACTTTAGCCAGGGTGACAGAGTGAGACCCTATCTCTAAAAAAGAAAGGAGCCACCTCCTTTATTGGGACCATCTGTGTCAGAGCATACATTGGGCCCATGAGCCCCAATGCTAGATGATTTTCCCATAACTATTAGGAGCTATGTCTCATATGGCTTGGATTCTGCCATGCTCAGTTGTACTGAAAGTGGGGCTCAACAAATGTTTAAGCAAAATCCCACTGACCAGTATTAAGACAAGTTGCTAAACTTCCTCTTTATTTGAATGGCAGCTCTAGCCCTGGGGCCCTCTCCCCTCATCCCAAAACAAAAGCTTCATATTCCCCAACCCTCTTCACAAAAGATAAATGAAGGCTCAGTTCCTTGTTACCATGGATACATGGAGTGGCCACACTGAGGATCCCTATCACCCATTACTGTCACGAGGCAAAAGAAAGGAGGAGTTTGGGGATCATTGTCAGGAAGGAAACCATGGAAACAGGCGTTGCTAAGGGGACAGGTCTAAATTCAGAGGAAAAGAACTGGAAGTGGGGAGTGGGAGTCAGTAGGCTCAAGGGCAGGTCATTTTTTCAAGGTACATTTCTCTAAGACTATAGCAGCTCTTCCTTCCTTCCTTCCTTCCTTCCTTCCTTCCTTCCTTCCTTCCTTCCTTCCTTCCTTCCTTTTCTACTTGCATCTTCTCCTCATTCAGATAGAGTCCAGAGTTGAAGAATTTTAGAAAATTGGGACTACTTGGCCGGGCACGGTGGCTCACACCTGTAATCCTAGCACTCTGGGAGGCCGAGGTGGGTGGATTGCTTGAGCTCACAAGTTCAAGACCAGCCTGAGCAAAGTCAAGACCCTGTCTCTACTAAAATTAGAAAAACTGAGGGAAGAGGATCGCTTGAACCTGAGTTGGAGGTTTATGTGAGCTATGATGCCACAGCACTCTACCCAGGGTGAAACTTAAGACTCTTTTATTTTTTATTTTATTGTATTGTATTGTATTTTTTGAGACAGAGCCTCAAGCTGCCACCCTAGGTAAGAGTGCCATGGCATCAACAGTTCATAGCAACCTCAAACTCTTGGGCTTAAGTGATTCTCTTGCCTCAGCCTCCCAAGTAGCAGGGACTACAGGTGCCTGCCACACCCAGCTATTTTTTGGTTGTAGTTGTCATTGTTGTTTGGCAGGCCCAAGCTGGATTCAAACCCACCACTTCTGGTGTATATGGCTGGCACCTGCCACAATGCCCAGCTATTTTTTGGTTGTAGTTGTCATTGTTGTTTGGTGGACCCAGGCTGGATTCGAACCTGCCAGCTCTGGTGTATGTGACTGGAGCCTTAGCCGTTTGAGGTACAGGCGCCGAGCAGTTAAGATTCTTTAAAAAGGGCGGTGCCTTTGGCTCAAAGGAGTAGGGTGTCAGCCTCATATGCCAGAGGTGGTGGGTTCAAACCCAACCCTGGCCAAAAAAAAAAAAGATTATTAAAAAAAAGAAAAAGAGGCGGCGCCCATAGCTCAGTGAGTAGGGTGCGGGCCACAAACACCCAGGCTGGCAGGTTCAAGCCCAGCCTGGGCCTGCTGAAACAACAATGACAACTGCAACAAAAAAAAAAATAGCCGGGCATTGGCAGGCACCTGTGGTCCCAGCTACTTGGGAGGCTGAGGGGCAAGAGAATTGCTTAGGCCCAAGAGTTTGAGGTTGCTGTGAGCTGTGACACCATGGCACTCTACGGAGGGTGACATAATGGGACTCTGTCTCAAAAAAAAGGAAAGAAAGAAAATTGGGGCTACGGTCAGCTCAAGTTTATCTTCATGGATCTGTATGGAAAAGCCAGTGAAAAGGATTTATCCTGCTCATACCTCACAATCTTACTGTATCTCTGAACTCTGCCTATTTGCCAACCAGTTTAAGGAAGAGTCTCTGCTCTCATGGTGAGCTCACAGCAGGGTGGGGGCTTGGGTGGTAGGCTCAGAGCCAGGGTTGCTCAGAGACACTCCTGCAAGGTGGTGTCCAGAGAGATGCCAACATTGTCTCCAAATTCTTTGATACATTTTAGCTTGTCTATTACTACCTGAGGTTTACTTACAAGCTTCCTAAGAAAGACCTATCTTTTGCAAGGAAGCCTGAGGTGCTAACCTCTCCTGTTAATACCTTGTACCCTAGTTAGCCTTGTTTTCAGCCAGGTGTGGTGGCTCCTGCCTATAATCCTAGCACTCTGGGAGGCCAAGGAGGGTGGATCTTCTGAGTTCAGGAGTTCAAGACCAGACTGAGCAAGAGTGAGACCCCTTCTCTAATAAAAAAAGAAAAACTAGCCGGGCATTGTGATGGGTGCCTGTAGTACCAACTACTCAGGAGGCCAAGGCAAGAGGATTGTTCAAGCCCAAGAATTTGAAGTTGCTGTGAGCTATGACGCTAGGGCACTCTACCCTTTTTGACAGAGTTAAACTGTCTCAAAAAAAAAAAAAAAAAGTTAGCCTTGTTCTCTAATATTACCCTCAGGTCCTTTTCTCTGAAACAACACATCAAAGATGATGTACAAGCTCTCTCTCAACAGTGGCAAAGAGACATGGAGTTCTTATTTTTATTTTAAAAGAAATTAAAGACAACAAATCCATCTCTGTTCCTTGATGGGTTAAATGAGTTGGGATGGAATGCGGTGGGTGGCCTCAGCTCCCTGCAGCTTGGAGTTGAAGAGCCAACACACTCCCTTGGGGATGGATTGAAGAGGGTCTTAACAGCCTCCTGGAGAAGCATACCTCTCCCTTACATCCTCCACAAAAGAGTTTCTTGGGTTTCTCTGGAGGGAGCCCCGTCTCAGGTTGACAGCTGAAGAGCTGAGCCTCAGAGCTGGGTATTGCCAGTCTTCTCTGAGTCTTTCCATCTCGAGGCAAGCCCTTCCCCACTCTGGACGGAGAGAACAAACCTAGGGATGGAGTGGTGGGCTCAAAAGGAAGAGTTCGCAATTAAAAAGAAAAAGAATTGAAAGCAGGACCAATAGGGAAGAGTAATTATCCTTCAGCTGCTGCAAAATACAATTAGGGCCGTGCTCTCCCAGCTACCAGGATATTGTGGCTTTTGCTAATTAAGGAGCGGATGTGCCCTGCCAGTGCAATTAGTGGCTGGCCTAGGCAGCAGGGGTCTCACCCCTCCTCGCTCAGTGCCACACTGCTGGAGAAATTAACCAGGGAGCCCAGGCTTGTGCCTGGGGGCAAGGGGCAATGGGTCAGAATGCCACCCTGGCCCCACCCACAATCACTTCCTTTTCTCCTCTCTTTTCTATTCTGCTTACCTGACTTCCTTCAGAGCTGTGGCTCGGTAAGCACTGGGGGAATGTTCATCATAGCCATGACTGTAGCTCTCCGGGAGGGCAAGCTGGGACCTGGCAGGGAGGGGTTACCATTTCCTGAAACTCTCTCTTCTGTCTCTTCTCCCCCATAGTACAGTGCTTTATGGTTAATGAAGAAAAGGTAGAGAAATGAGCCACCTGCCTGCTTTTCTTTAAAAGTAATCTTCCCTATTAGTACAGGAATCACATTCATTATAGAAAACAAAATGCTTCAGCAAAAAAGAAAAAGAAAGTAAGAAAATAATTTCTCCCTCCTCCCAAGCAGAGACTCCAGGGAAGTCTGAGGTGAGGGAGGGAGAGGAGATGGACTTGGCAATGGGAGAAGGGACAAACACTGGCTGGCAGGCCCGAGGCTGGAGGAGGGCGGTAGTCACCAAACTTGCAGAACTGGCCTGGATGTGGAGTGGAGGCTGGCCCCATCTGGAAGACTAGTGATTTTGTTGTTGTCTTATTGCGCTCAACAACAAGTCCCAGTCTGCCGCATGGTGCAGGCCACCGCAGCTGGGTGCAGAAGCTGGGGGACAGCCCCTTTTCTAGCTATCTTTCCAGGTATTCTTTTCTGTACCTTCTGTGTTTTCTAGAAAACACGTCAGGAAACCACCCTGATCATCCTTCAGCCGACTCTTCCAGAAACCTGGACAGACAACAGTGTGGGAGGGGAAGGGGGAGCACAGTCTCTGTCA
Source organism: Perodicticus potto (assembly GCA_963574655.1). Taxonomy (NCBI): domain Eukaryota; kingdom Metazoa; phylum Chordata; class Mammalia; order Primates; family Lorisidae; genus Perodicticus; species Perodicticus potto. The sequence continues at coordinate 28,626 of CAUYRH010107368.1, read as the reverse complement.
TCAGGGACCAGTGGGCTGCTTCCATATTACTGAGCAAAGGGGAAAGGGAGAGGATCCCCTAAATTACTCACTCATTCACTCAACAACCATCTCTGGGCATCTATAATGGGATGAACTTGTGACCCCACATCCAGGGGCTCAGAGACTGCTCGTGTCTGGCGGGAGAGAGCCCCAGCGTGTGTAGACACAAAGACACACCTGCTCATTACCAAAGTGTCCAGATGCATGGTACCTTGGCAGCAAGGTGGAGGATACACCTGACTCGGGCCTGCCTGGAGCTTGTCTGTTGTGCTCCAGGGCAGAGGGAGTAGACTTGTGTGTATGGAACTTCTTGGCCCCAGAATCTGCCTCAGGGCTGCTAGGTCCAGAGGTGTCACCAAAATGGGCAGAAAGCTCAGTCCTCTGACTGTGCTTAAGGGCCATCCCCCGCTGTGGCAGCAGTAGTGATCAGACAACAAACTCGAATATCGTCTTTATTCTTTTCCAAGTATATTCCCACCCTCCTCTTCCTTCCACATGGTGCAGAACACTAAAGCCCCTTACAAACTTACATCAGGTTGGGAGTTGTACTTTAGAGAATACTACAAATGCAACCATTAGCTGAGCTCACCCTGCTTCCACCATTTAGCTAGCTATGTAACCTCTGGCAAGGCACTTGACCCCTCTCAACCAAGTCAGTCCTTCACTTCCACCTAATGGCTGAAGGAAGCTGGGGTGCCTCATCTGCTCCCTTCCCTACTCCAAACTGCCTCTCTTCTTTCCCATTTCCAGCCTTTTAGGTTTTTTTTTTTTTGCAGTTTGGCCTGGGCCAGGGTTTGAACCCGCCACCCTCAGTATATGGGGCTGGCACCCTACCCACTGAGCCACAGGTGCCACCAGCATTACCAGCCTTTTAAATTTCACTTTATTCCTAACCCTGCCTAAAGCCAGTGGACAGGCCAGTCCTATTAGAAATCTCATTCACACTTGAAAAGTCTGCAAATTGGTGTCATTCAGCAGGTGCCTGTCCTTCACAGGGGGAGAGGGGCCTGGGATGGGTGGGAGGGACAGAGCTGGAGAACAAGAGAGGAGGGGAGTCCAGTCTCTCCCAGGCAGCCCTCAGCACTTGGGGCCATTGTGGGGTCAGGAAAGGGAGAGACCCTGCTTCATTGAAAACATCTCGGAGGGAAGTAGGGTACGCTCCTGGTTTGAGAAGAGGGTAAGAGAGCCTCTAATGATGGGAGCAGTCCTGGGTCTGCTGTCAAACATACCTTTGTTTCACTTGGCTCCACCACTTGCTAGTTTTTGTGACTTTGAAATAGTCACTTAACATCTCTGAACCTCAAAATCCTCAATGGTAAAAGGGAATTAATCACATCTGCCTTGCTAGGCCATTAGATAATCAGGCAGGCAAAGTGTCACAATACATAATAGTGGGTGTTCATAATCAATAATGGTCTCTTTTGCTTCTTTCATAGTTTTCATGGTTGTCCACTTCAGCAGCCTTGGTTAACCACAGGTCTGTGTCCCTGAAGTAAGAACAAATGGAAACCACCATCTTTCTATTAGTGTCCCCTATCATGCAGGAGTTTTATTCCATTTAAATATTTATCCTTCCCCTCCCCCAGATAAATATCTTGCCCATTTCAGGGGGGTTCAAAACATATAGGAAGAATGAATATAGGTGAAGTCCCTCCCCATTTAAAAAAAAATGCAGAAATCTCAATTTCTCATTTAGGGTTCATGAAAAAGAAAGAAAGAAATAAGGAAGGAGAAGGAAGGAAGGAAGAAAGGAAGGGAAGGAGGGAGGGAGGAAGGAAGGAAGGAAGGGAAGGAGGGAAAGAAAAGAAATCAAGGCCTGGAGAGGTTGTGACTTACCTCTAGCTCACTCAGCAAGGTAGACAATTACTATTTCTTAAGGTAACTTTCTAGGAGTCTCAGAACACAAAATAATTCTCAATCCAAGGATCAGGGCATTGGGTCCCCTCACCTTAACTGCGTCAACTAGGTTTATGCAGCAGCCTGATTTCCAGCCCACACTTCTTGACTGTAGCAGTAGTTTCCCGGAGCACCTGTTTCCCTGGATGAGCGGGGAGGCAGCGCCCTCTACTGGGATATCTAGGTAACTCTGCTTTTGTGCAGTTCTCATATTCGAGACAAACGAATAACACCAGGGAAGGTTAATAAACCGCCAGGTTCAGGCCCCACCTCAGACAAGTAAAATCAACATCTTAGGGTGTGATCCAAGCAGCTGCATTTTTCGAAGCTTCACATATTCAGTCAAGACTGAGGACAACTTACTTAGGGCTTATATTTATATGTGAAAAAACTGTAGTCTAGAATGGAACAAGCATTGATTGACAGAGAATGAGATCACCCTGGATCAAATCCCTGCAATATGCCATTAAAAAAATATTAGCTGTATGAGACTTCACCTGGGCCTAAAACTCCTGTGAATGTTTGGGGGTTGGGGAAAGGTATAAAGGTGCTGTAATTGTCTTGGTGATAGGCTGTATCCTGGCAGGTCCAAAGTCCAGCCACTGTTGAATCAAGAGCGTTAACAGAGGAGAAGCTGCTTGGATAAAATGAATGAGTTATTCACATTTAGCACCCAGAGTTTTGTCAGCCTCACACTCTCTAACACAATGGATCTTAAACTTGAGTGTGCATCAGGATCAATTATTAGTCAGCTGTTAATCAACTTAATCAGCTTTTTAAAATACTGCTGCCCCCCACCCTAATTTTCTGATTCAGTAGGTACAACAAATTCCAGGGTACAGCCTATGCTGCTAATCTAGGAGCATGCTTAGGGAACAATTGCTCTAAATATAGAGAATAAACACTCCATTTCAAGTCTGCACCAGTTCCAGCACCATAAGGATCCCCAAACACCCCAAATAGTCCTCAAAACAGGTAAACATGGCAGACAGAATGTCCACTTTGTGGCATAATTATTTGTGAGTGCAAAACAGATCAAATTGTATTTCTCAAATGCTTCTAGATGAAAATGTTGGAGGGTGGCTGGGCATAGTGCCTCATGTCTGTAATCCTAGCACCTTGGCCAAGGTGGAAGGATCACTTGAGGCAAGAGTTCAAACCAGCCTGGGATAATGAACACTATTCAGTGATGGAGTCACTAATAGCGCTGACTTAAACTTTATACAAGTTACACATGTAACAAAAACATTTTTACCCCCTTAATATTTTAAATTTTAAAAAAAAGACCACTGTGGGCAACAGAGCAAGACCTTATTTCTACGAAAACAAATTTAATTTTTAAAAATTATCTGGGCATGGTGGCATACACCTGTAGTCCCAGCTACTTGGAAGGTTGAAGCAAGAGGATAACTTGAGCTCAGAAATTTAAGGTTACAATGAGCAGTTATAGCAAGCTATGATTGTGCCACTGGACTCTAGCCAGGGTGACAAAATGAATAATAATGAAAATAAAGGAAAATGTAGAAGGGGAAATGGTAGGGCTCATAAGGTCAGGATTTAGATTGTTGATGGAAAAACCAAACTCTGTAAAATAATTTTTTTTTTTTTTTTAGAGAGACAGAGTTTCACTTTGTTGCCCTCGGTAGAGTGCCGTGGCGACAGCTCACAGCAACCTCCAGCTCTTGGGCTCAAGCGATTCTCTTGCCTCAGCCTCCCAAGCAGCTGGGGCTACAAGCACCCACCACAATGCCCAGCTCTTTGTCATTCTTCCTGTTGTTGTTGTTGTTGCAGTTGTCATTGTTGTTTTAGCTGGCCTGGGCCGGGTTCAAACCACCAGCCTCCATGTATGTGACCGGCGCCCTACCCACTGAGCTACAGGCGCCACCTTCAGAATATTAAAGGTTAACATTCATCTAATGTTGCAGTAAAGCTAGGCTAATGGGAATGTTATACTTATTTTGATCTTTCTAACCAAATCAAAAATAATCTTTCCATTTCAATGATTAATCCACTACACTGCTTAGTAATAATTGATGCTTTCATTGGAGCACTGCCTTTTACATGTGCCACTGTTCTCATTTTATCCTTTATATTAATAATTGTTCTGACAGTTGAGCGACTGAAGCCTAATGCTTTCCCAGTGAGGGCCTCTGGTCTTTCTTAGAAAGCTTCCTTATTTCTACTTTTGTGTTCATTGTCATCCTCTTCTTCTTTGCTGCAGGCTTATGTGGAAGTACAGAGGACTTTTGCTTTGGAAGCATGGTCATAAGGGGAAACAGACACTCCAGATACTGACACTCCAAATTCCCATTCTTTTTCTCATAAGGGATTAGCTGAACTGCTTGGCTCATTGATCTCATTGACTTAGGTGGCTTGTAATCAAACTTTGGTTACGCTTTTTGCCCTACCCCTGAATTTGGGCCCATCCTTTGCCTAAACAAGCACAAATCCCCTCTTAACAGCACTCTTGAGAATAAGCTAGCCTCAGGATAAAACAGTCTCTGACCCGCTGTGTTTTCCTGTCCCTCCTGCTCCTTCCACTTCACCATGCTCTGTTTTGTCTAACCTGGTTAACTCTTCCCTATAAAAGAAAAATCCTTTTTCCTAACTCTTAAGAGTTTTCCTAACTCTTAAGAGCTTATAGAATAGATTTTACCCTTACCACCCCTGCATCACCCCTGAAATAATCCTTTCAAATAAAATCTCCCCTTACTAAATTTGGATTTTTTTTTTTTTGAGACAGAGCCTCAAGCTGTCACCCTGGATAGAGTGCTATGGCATCACAGCTCACAGGAACCTCCAATTCCTGGGCTCAAGCGAGACTCTTGCCTCGGCCTCCCAAGTAGCTGGGACTACAGGCACCTGCCACAACGCCCGGCCATTGTTTTTTTTGGTTGCAGCCGTCGTTGTTTGGCGGGCCAGGCTGGATTCAAACCTGCCAGCTCAGGTGTACGTGGCTGGCGCCTTAACCCATTGAACCACAGGCACCGAGCCTAAATTTGGATTTTTTAAAATTTAATATTATGTGCAACATTCTTCTTTCTTTCTTTCTTTATTTTGAGACAGAGTCTCACTATGTCACCCTCAGTAGAGTGCACTGGCGTCACAGCTCACAGCAACCTCTAATTCTCAGGTTTAAGTGATTCTCTTGCCTCAGCCTCCCATGTAGCTGTTGTGACTATAGGCGCCTGCCAGAATGCCAGCCATTTTTTCGTTGCAGTTGTCGTTGTTTAGCTGGCCCCAGGCCAGGTTTGAACCTGCCACACTGGGTGTATATTGCTGGCACCCTATGGGTGCTGCCTATGTGCAACATTCTTTTTTCTTTTTTTCTTTCCTTTTCTTTTTCTTTCTTTCTTTTTTTTTTTTTTTTTTGAGACATAGTCTTACTTTGTCACCCTGGGTAGAGTGCTGTGGCATCTTAGCTCACAGCAACTTCAAACTCTTGGGCTCAAGCAATCCTCTTGTCTCAGCTTCCCTAGTAGCTGGGACTACAAGGCACCTGTCACAACGCCCTGGCTGTTTTTAGAGACAGGGTCTCGCTCTTGCTCAGGCTGGTCTTGAACTCCTGAGCTCAAGCAATCGCCTGCCTTGGCCTTCCAAAGTGCCAGGATTACCAGCGCAAGCCACCACGCCTGGCCTTCGTTGCTACTTTTTAAATTAATCTTTTGCAATACTTTACTCCTAGGTGTTAAGTTCATACTACAGGCTTGGCACTGGGTTACACAGATTAAGCACTAAAAACCTCAAGTTCCTCATGCAGCAGCAGGGTAACAGGCAATGCACTAAAACATGGTAAGAGCAAGAATAGTAAGCAGTTCGCATTTACTGTGTGATTTATTTATTACTATATGCAACATTCTTTTCTTTTTTCTCTCTTTCTTCTTCTTCTTTTTCTTTTTTTTGAGACATAGTCTTAATTTTTCACACAGGGTAGAGTCCCATGGCATCTTAGCTCACAGCAAGATGTCTGAGCTCTGGAGTGCGAGACCAGCCTGAGGAAGAGTGAGATCCCCGGTCTCTACAAATAGCCAGGCCTTGTGGCCGGCGTCTGTAGTCCCAGTTACTCAGGAGGCTAAAGCAAGAGGATTCCTTGAGCCCAAGAGTTTGAGGCTGCTGTGAGCTATGACGGTACAGCACTCTATTGGGACAAAGTAAGACTGTCTAAAAAAAAAAAAAAAAATAGTAGCGCCGAAAGAGGAAATCTGACTTTTAAAATCCTTATCTAGTGCCTACTGAATACTCAGAACAACCCCCAAGGAGGCAGGGGCCACTGTTCCCATTCTGGGGACCAGAGTAAGAGTACACAGGAGCCCACTCCCAACCCAGGGAGCGGGAAGGACTGAAGTTGGGTAGGGTGGGAGCCAGCAGGGAGGATACGAAGCTTCGCTCCCCACCCCAACCCCCGACCCCAGACCCCCAGTTCCCGGTCTCTTTAAAATTTCCCCAGGGAAAAAGTCGCCGCGCGCACACGCCACGCCCCTTGCACGAGCCCCTCCCCCTGTGTTCCGCCCACCTACCAGCATCGTGGCAGTTTCGGCCAATCAGAGGAGGCCATAGGCGGGCACTGCTGTCCCGTAGGCCAATAGACGGGCAGCCGGAGCCGGGCTTGCCCCGGCATGTGCTAGCCGCCTGCAGTGTGGACCCCACGTGCGGGCCGGAAGAGGCGCGGGGTTTCTGGTGAGCTCCGGGGCTTAGCTCCCCGACCTTATTTCGGGACTGCGGGGTCGGGCGGGCTGGTTCGGCGCGTGCCGAGCCTTGGGGATCCCTGGCCGGCGGCGGGAGCGCCCGGTTTCTGCTAACCAGACTCTTGGGGCCGGCAGGTGTTTGGGCCGGGCCCTGGGTGCCGCTCCCGCGCTGTCCCTGTCTGCTCCGGGGCCTGGAATCAGCGGCGTTGGGCTGTGGTACTCGGCCCGGCAGCCGCGGCCAGTGGTGGCCAACGCGAGTCCTTCCCAGTGAGGTCAGGCCGTCCCTCGCGCTTGGAGGACGCAGACTGGGGCGAGGGAGAGGGCTTGCGGGGCTCTCCGCGGACTTCTGTCCTTTCAACTTATTCAGTACCACAGGACACTGTATTGAGACATGTTTTCCCAAATTTGGGCGATTAGCAGCATCATGGCTTGAGAGTGTGCGTGGGGGGGACGGTCGCGTGTTTTTTTAAAATGGGGTTCTCAAGCCCCATTCCCTAGAATGGCAGTTAAGGTGGTGTCGGCGTGAGTCCGAAAATCGGCTTTTTAACAGACGCCTTGTTTCTGGTAATTAACTAGAACATTACCATTTGGGAAGCCCAGACCTAATTCAAAACCCTCAGTTTGTGGCGAAGGGACAGTGACTTGCCCCAGGCCATCTGCCTGTTTAGTGCTGGAGCAGGGTCCTTGTTGCTTTCCTGATCCGCCAGCACGGGGGTGGCCCTGACCACCAGCGATTCTGACTTCATGGTTGCTTTGGGGTCTTTGTATCATGAACTGCGCTGCTAGGACCCTTCCTTTAGGCCAGGAACTCCTACCTGAAAGCCTGGTGCCTGGTGTAGTGACCCCAAAGCCTAGGTCCAGGCTGGGGAAAGAAATTTGTCATTGTCCTTGTTGAAAGGGTTGTGCTGTTTGAGCAAAGCTCACCAGCTTCCCTGAGCTCCATCTGGGTCCGCAAGAGGGGGAGGGTGTGCCCTTGATAATTGATTCTGATTTGTCAGCTAGTTTCAGGGACTATGAAAAAGGGCTGCTTTTATGTCACAAAACAAGTGGCCACACAGACCTTTTCTCAGGGAACCTAATTTCTAGGCCACCCGCACCCCCACCCACTGTCACTCCGGCCCCCAAGCCTTCCTGTCCACCTCCACAAAATGGTAGAATTACAGGAGTGAGCCACCACACCCAACAATTTCTGTCTTTAAAACCTTCCCAGCAGAGTCAGGAAAGCCACTCAACCTTACCCTGGCCAGAAAAGGGAAAGCCTCCTTCTTGTCCCCAGTTATTAAAAGGGTCAACATTGGTTGTCTTAGGCTTTGTTCTTCCACTGCTGGGCTGAGACAACTTGAGGTTCTGAATTTTTCAGTTTTAAGTTTTTCTGGGTTTTTCCAGACAGAGTCTCACACTCTTGCCCAGGCTAGAATGCCATGGCATCAGTTTAATGCACAGCAATCTCAAACTCCTGAGTTCAAGTGAACCATCTCTTTCAGCCCCCAGAGTAGCTGAGACCACAGGCACTTGGCTAATTTTTCTGTTTTTTAGTAGAGAGGGTCTCACTCTTGCTTAGGCTGGGATAAGTGATCCTTCTGCCTGGGCCTCATAGAGTGCTAGGATTATAGACTGGAGCCACTAAGATGTGACTTGTTAATAAGGGAAGGGTGTCTTGGGGGAGGGATAGGATGAGCAAGCAGAGTGGATGAGTCAGGATGGTCACTGGTGCCTCGCCCTGGCCCAGGGTGCTGGGAGTCCTCATGCTAACACCACCAAACCTGACGCTTCACTTTACTTCTCACTCCCTTCCCATTTCTCTTAATCTCTGCTGCTACTACTTGAGTTTTCCAGAGCTCTTCCTATAAGGGAGTTTTCATCCTTTCACCCTTTCCCTAAAACTTCTTGATCCTTCCCCATCCATGTCTGGATTAAGTCCAGACTTATACCCACCATCCAGGAGTAGTTGTCTCTGGCTCTCCCCTCCACCTTTGTCCTCACTGCTATCTCCTTGCCCTTCAGTTACTGGGTGGACATGCTTTGCCTCCTGGGCTTTGTGCCTGCTATTTCTAGCCCAGTGCTTCTTCCTATCCCAGAACCTGTCTGAGCCCACTTGGTGTCCTTTCCCTTAGTCCCATCACTCCTATTCTGAGCAGACCCTTATAATTTTCTGACTACCCACCTTTTTCCATGGAGCCAGGAGTCCCTGGGGATGGTCACTCCGACTCTGTAGTCCCTACAGTCTGGCACACAGCAGGCCTGGTTCATGAGGAGGACATGCTGGGTGCCAGCTTCTTGCCTGGCTGTTGGGGAAGGGACAGAGATAATCAAGGCTTTGTCTCTGCCTTCAGAGAGCCTGGAGGTGGACTGTAGGTAACGTAGAGTCCTCTGTGCTATAAGAGTACAGAGGAGTGAATTTTCTTTGCTTCCCAGCTAGACTGTCAATGGGTCTGGGCTACTGTGGGATATCTCAGTGACCATCCGACGTGCCTCTGCGGCTCTAAACTCACTTGACCAGTGGAAACCTGTCTGGGAACACCAGCTTGGGATAGGGGTGGTTTGTGGAAGGGCCACCAGAGTTGGGGGCAGAGGATGAAGTGGGACAAAGGAGAAGAGAGCAGTGCCTTCAGCTGTAAGCAACATGAGGGGATGGCTCTTCCCTGACCCTGAGTTACTCCTTTATCAGTCCTCTCAGTCCTTTGTCCTGTGGCCACTGATTTCTCTCCCTTCCATCTGGGGGGTGGGGTCACTATTTTGCATTCACAAAGACTTAGCCTCTTCAGAGAAGCTTCCAGAGAAAACTTGTCCAGACTGCTCTTTCTCACTAGCACCTCTGATCCAACTGTGCTTTCTGCTTCATTCTCTGTGGTGAGACTAAACTTCGTGGAATCTAGAATTCCCTCCCCACCTGGCACAGTGGAAACCCAGACAGCTTCAGTGTGGCTTTGGCCTGATGCAAGCCAGTGTGGGGTAAGGGGTTCCAGTAGGGGTTGTTTTGAACGATGGCTAATGTCTGAAAGGGCAGCAGGGGTGTGGGTGGGAAAGGGAGGCCCGGGAAGGCCTGTGATTGGGAGAGGGGAGAGTCTAGGCAGAGGCTGCTCTGGCCTAGGAAGAGCTGGTTACCAACCACAGGCAAGAGTCTTAACCTCTTTGTGGGGAAGGGAGCAGATAGTTACTGAGCCCTTTGCTATGAATAATGTATCCAGATCCCAGCTGTGCCATTTCGTCTTCACTCAGGAAGGGAAATGCTAGGACCATTTTGCACACTGGCGAAATTGAAACTCAGCCAGTGAGGGTAACTCAGTAAGAGTGGGGTTAAGCCTTGCTCTGCAGGACTTCAAAGCTCTGGGGTTTGGGACTGTTAAAAACTACAGATTGGCTTGGCATAACAAGTGAGATGAGATTTTCCCAAGGGTGGCCTCTGCTGCTGGGAAGATGGCCTTATTATGTGGGCTTTGCAGACTCCCACAGACAGCAAACCTGAAGCAGTGGTGTGCGTGAACATCTCCCCTCATCCCACACTCATGAGAGCTGTGGACAGCTGGGTGGGAGGGCACCACAAAAATCTGCCCATGCATTAGATCAGGGCTTTCATATGTTTGTAGACCCCGTTATGTTGAGTGAATTACAAGGCAATTTAAATAAATTACTTCATTGGTTAACACATAACTATAACATTGTGAGTGGCCTGTGAAATTTTTTCTCCAGGTTCTTTTGAGGATCTATGCCTTCGTATTTCATAAAGGGATTTTTTAAGGGGATATACAGTTTTGGTTACCTTTATTTTTTTATAACCATAACTTTCTCAAAAGTGAGGTTGAGAGTATAGATTCTGGGTTCATTTCAACCTTTGTCTCTCTTTTTGTTTTTTTTTTTTTCCTAATTTTCCATAAAAAACTGGATGAATTTGGAGCAACCTTTGTCTCTTACTAATTACTTCAGCAAGTTTGTTATTCTCTGTGCCTCGGAGGTCTTACCTGTAAAATGGGGGTAATACTTTGTTGATGTCATTGTGACATAGGAAAGTGGCTTCCAATGTTGGGAGAAATAGAAATCTAAGTGAGTCCTTGGCTTCATGCAAGAAAGAACTCAGGAGCGGGCGGCACCTGTGGCTCAGTGGGTAGGGCGCCGGCCCCATATACCGAGGGTGACAGGTTCCAACCCAGCTCCGGCCCAACTGCAACAAAAAGTAGCCGGGTGTTGTGGCGGGCGCCTGTAGCCCCAGCTACTCAGGAGGCTGAGGCAAGAGAATCACCTAAGCCCAAGTGTTGGAGGTTTCTGTGAGCTGTGACAACACGGCATTCTACTGAGGCCAACAAAATGAGACTGTCTCAAAAAAAAAGAACTCAGGAGCGAGCTGACAATGTAACGTGGAAGTGAGATTTATTCGGAAACTAAAGAGTGTCTACTCCACAGGCAGAGCAGAGGCATGTTCTCCTTGCAGAAGAGAACAGGCCCCTGGTTCCTATTGGTCTTCCTATTTAAGTAAGACTTAATAGGTTAAATGAGGAGAAGAATATTCAGGTAAGGGATGGTGTTCCTCCACCATCTTGGTTCTAACCCGTTGGAACTTGCCCCGCCTCCATCCCGTTTTGATCTGGGCAGTTTCAAACTCAGACTTCTTGACTCAGGTAGGCAGTGCTGCAGCAGTGTCTAAGGCAGTACCTAAAGGAATGCCTGCCAGTCCCCTATCTCAGCTGGGAAGATAGAGTGAGTCCATGTAGCACAACAGTGACCTGCACGTGATGTTTATGGTTTATTAGTGCAGTGGGTTCTGGACAGCCCGAGAGCCCTGAGCTACAATGCAGGGCTCTGGGGCAGCCCCACAGTGCTGGGAGCTGACCTGGCACACTCCTCACCTGTGTGTTCTCTCTCCAGGCGCTGAGAGATTATCTACCTGGCTTCCCTTGCCCCAAGCAGTGGGCTGGCTGGGATGGTACCTGGGGAAGCCCCTGAGTCTACCCAGTGCCTGTGCTCTACCCTTGCCAGCCTAAATGCTAAGGATGTGCTTCGGAGACGGCACAAGAGGGGGAGCCGACAGCACCAGCGGTTCATGGCCCGGAAGGCCTTGCTACAGGAGCAGGGGCTGCTGAGCATGCCTCCAGAGCCAGGGGCCTCCCCACTACCCAGCTCATCGGGGGTCACTGCCAACAGCAGGAAGCAGCATCCAAGACCTGGGTCTGGCAGCCCCCAGTGCAGCGGAAGTCCTGCCCCCAGGGAAGCCTCAGCGCCCTTGCCCAGCAAGTATGTGGCTATCGACTGTGAGATGGTGGGCACAGGCCCCCGAGGGCGGGTGAGTGAGCTGGCCCGCTGCTCCGTGGTGAGTTACCACGGTGATGTCCTCTATGACAAGTACATCCGGCCTGAGATGCCCATCGTTGACTACCGCACTCGCTGGAGCGGCGTCACTCGGCAGCACATGCGCAAGGCCATCCCCTTCCAGGTGGCCCAGAAGGAGGTGAGGGCAGGGTAAGGGTTTTGTTTGGAAGGTGTGGTGGGCTGGGGCAAGCAGCCCTGGAAGAGTTGCCACTTTGCCCCTGTGAGGAGGAAACCCCGAGAAGTCAATTGACTGCTCCATATAGTAGGTTCCTCCATAAAATAGGGTGGATAAAAATCTCGACTATCTCCGGATGAGGATTGCTGGGGCGTTAACACAAGATGATGTTTATGGAAAGACTGTGCCAACTGTCAGGTGCTAAACAGCTAACATTTAAAATTTTATTTTCTGTTATAAAATTTTCCATGTCTGTATAAAATCTGTAAGGCCCACAGTCATGTCACCTTCAGGTTTTAATGTTTTGGCATATTTTCTTGTTCTTCAGTGCTTTGAAAATTAATGAGTAGTTGGGACCACACTCACATACCAGGAACTGCCAAATGTGCTTCACCATAGGACACACCTAAAACCTTGTTAACAATCTAGGGTCCTTGTCCCCAGATTTCTCCTCGGAGATTGATCCAGTAGGTCTGTAGGTTTGGGGAGAGCTCTGATTTCCTAAAACTTGTACTCAGCGACTGGCACCATAAAATCACAGGGCTGAAGGGAAAATAAGATAGGGGGGCCACACTTAAGAGACTTTGTTGGTGACACTCTAAATATAAAAAGGTAGAAACCTAATAAAAATGGTAGCTAAAGAACCTCAAGTTTGCTTGTGGAAGAAGAGTCAGAATGGCTGCAGCCTGAGTAACTGTGAGGTTGTGGAAGGAGAGTTACCTGACAGTGGAAGTGCCAGGTGGGGGTGGGTGTGGCTCGTTGCATGGGTGCTCTGAGGTTGCTGGGTAAAGTCTGTGGTGAGTGTGTGTTGTGTGTTCCCACTTGGCTCAGGTCAGCTGGGTGCAATTGTCTTGATTTACTCAATGCTCCCCAAGGATGAGATCATACCTAAGCTAAGGTGAAATATGCTTTATTCTCAAATTATGTCCTAATAAATCAGTTGCATGGAACAAATGTGCATTATCAAAACAAGCGTCATAACAAAACTTCCTCTTAATATTTCTGGATTCTTGCAATTAGGCAAGTTTGGGAAATCATGGCATGTATCATTGTGTGTCCTACTTTTTCACCTAATGTTAGGGCCTAAGTATTCCTCTGAAATGACTTGGAGATTATTTATCAAGCAGGCTAGTCAGGAATGGAAGGAATAGGGGAAGGAAGAAGTGTCTGTGGTCCCTTCTGTGGACCTGGTGGGTGGTGGTCCTGAGAGCAGGACCACTTTTTGTCCAGGTTCTGAGCCAGTGTGCTTGGTCTCTTCCTACTTTATGGTTGTTGGCGGGAAGGGAGTTTGGCGTATGAGCAGTGTGTCATGTCCCTATCATTAAGTCTTAACCTATCTTACTCTTCTGCTACAAAAGCTGCTCAGCAGTAAACTGTATGCTGCCAGCAGGGGTAGGCGTTGGAGACCAGCAGTGGGTGATAAGGAGAGGCCAAGGCCAGCTAACAGGGCTTGGGAGAGGGGGTGGGCCATGGCCCTGGATGTGGCCTCCTATGGGGTCTGAGGAATATGCCAGCTGAGTAAGAAAGCAGGCTTAGAAGGTAAGAAGGAATAGTGGGTAGGCAGAGCACAAAGGGACAGAATCTGGAAGATGGACTGTGTCCCTTAATAAGAGCTGCCACTTAAGGTGTGTCTACCAGTCCCAAGCATGGTTCTGTTGACTTCACTCAACAGGTGTTTATTAATCACCTTCTGGATCAATAAATTATTATCACTAAGTGCTGTCATTGGAGCATCACTAACCAAGTTGTTGAGCTTACAGCAGGGGAGGAGGTAGCTAGGTCATATGCACTTAGAAAATGTGATGAGTCTACTGAGGACAGGGTCCTAACATAGATGGGGGAGGCGTCCAGAGGGGGTGACAGCAGAGCTGAGACCTGCCGCATGAGGAGCTGGGAAGAGTTGGGTGGTGGGGGAGGGCTGGTGACATCCTTCAAGCTGGGAGCAGAGCCTGAGCCACCAGTAGAGTTGCTTGTATCTATTAGCTGGTAGGCTTCATCCCTCTGGGACCTCCTGTGATCCTCCAGCCATCCTGTGGAATGCTGTTGTGAATCCCCTACAGGCGCAGGGGACCTCCATGGAAGGGTGTGGGTTCAACTTGGGCAGCATGTGGTCCTCTGTTCCTCCAGAGCAGTGGTTCTCAACCTTCCTAATGCCGAGACCCTTTAATACAGTTCCTCATGTTGTGGTGACCCCCAGCCATAAAATTATTTTCGTTGCTACTTCATGAACTGTATTAAAGGGTTGTGCCATTTGTAAGGTTGAGACCCACTGCTCCAGAGGGATCTGTGCAACTCTTGGCCAGGGAACTTGGGGTGTCTCCTGCCAGCCTGACAGTGGGGCCTTCCTGACTCCTCTCTCCACTCACAGATCCTTAAGCTCCTGAAGGGCAAGGTGGTGGTGGGGCACGCGCTGCACAATGACTTCCAGGCCCTCAAGTACGTCCACCCTCGGAGCCAGACCCGGGATACCACCTACGTCCCAAACCTCCTCAGCCCACCCGGGCCCCACACCCGGGCCCGGGTCTCTCTGAAGGACCTGGCCCTGCAGCTACTGCACAAGAAGATCCAGGTGTGTGGGATGAGAGCAGTTGGGAGGGGTGGCCTCCAGGCTGAGTGATCCTTGGGCAGGGCTATGGCTGTGCCTCCAGCTTCCTTGTCACTCTCCCTGCCGCAGTCCAAGGACCTTACATAAAGCACTCCCCTGGCACGGGCAGCCCTGGCTTTTTACACAGTCTTCCCCAGTGTGTACAGCCGAGGCCACATTCTCCCAGCCTGATCACTTCTAGGTCTGCCCCCTAAGTCCAGGCTCTGTCCCCACGTCCCTGCAGCATGGTCCCCCATCTCCTTCAACCAGACAGAGCCTTTAAGCAGAGGGAGCCTGTAATTCTTGCTTCTACCCTCTGTCACATTCATTGTTCACCTGGTCTTCAAGCCGGCAGAGCAGGAGATGGTGTTTAGTATTTCTTACATTCAAGGAAAACAGGCTTAGAGAAGCTAGATTTCTTATGGTGCACAGCTGAGGCCCCAACTCTTCTCTCACCCCCATCCTAGGGTACAAGTTCTTAGGCCTTGCTTCCTGGGGTGACATCCCTCTCACCAGGACTGCAGGCAGGGATGTATGCCGGCTCTCATCTGCAGGTGGGCCAGCACGGGCACTCATCTGTGGAAGATGCCACGACAGCCATGGAGCTCTACCGGCTGGTGGAAGTACAGTGGGAACAGCAGGAGGCCAGCCGTCCTTGGGGCCACCCAGAGGACAGAGAGCTTGACAGCAGCACAGACATGGAGCAGTACATGGAGGACCAGTACTGGCCTGAGGACCTGGCCCAGGGCAGCAGTGGAGGAGGAAGGCAGATGCAGGACCAGGACGGAAGGGAGTGAGGACAAGCAGCTCTCAGGCTGCCCTTCCCAGTGTGTGTGGGGTGGATACCGGCAGGAGAGCCCTGGGTACTTATCCTGGGCAGGGTAGGATACAGCCTGCTGGCCCCAGGGCCAGAGGCGTTAGGATCATCTGTTGGTTGTGTCTCCTGACACCTGTGGTTTTGCTAATAGCACTTTATAAGTTCCATGGAGAAGTCAGGTAGACTATCTCCAAGGACCCACCAGACTGTCCCAGGTTGTCGCTGGCCTTCCCCACCCGAAATGACCTGAGTCATATGCTGTGCTATCGAAAAGGATAATGTCCCCCTGCTTGGGTGTTGGGTGGGGATGTCAGAATCCTGGAGCTCCCTTAACTCAGTGACTTGGGGTAAAGTTCTGTCCATGTTGTGCCACCTACCTCTTCCTCCAGACTCATTTTCAGGTTCAGAATAAATGTGCCCTGAAGTTAATGTTAAGGCCTCTAAAAGAGATAGTTCTTACCCCTTGAACTCTGGCCACAGCCACTGTGGGGACTTGGTGTTCTTTGTGGCCTTTTCACCTCTCTGCTAGGCTATGATGGAATAACAGGCCACGGGTAGGGAGCTGGCCCCTTTATGTACTTGATATCAGAAGTCAGGAAGGATGGAAAGCAGATAAGCTTTGGATAAGAAAGCTTATATTTGTTTGGACCCAAATCAGGGGATGTCCCCTGTTCACCCAGCACTACGCTCTGTTAACCAAAAGCCTGGGAAATAAGACAATGGTTTGAATTCTGTGGCCCCTGTGCAGAAATGGGCCTGACTTTTATTTATTTAAGAGTATGGCCACTGATCTCTAAGGGGGCCAGCCTCCACTGTCCCCTGGGAATGGGGCAGGGCATTGTCAGTTGTGCTGGGTCCCTGAGCCTCATGTGCTGTCCCCGCTCTTTGACGATCACTATAGCTGTTGGGTTTTCTTCTAATTTCTGAAAATGTTCTCTTTCCTTGTTTCTTAAGGGGTAATTTTGAGGTATTGGGGAACCAAGAGCTCAAGTTACACAGACCTTTGAGCCCCATCTTTGCTTTCCTCTTAGCTTGAGACCTTAGGCAAGCTTGCGGCTTTGCCTTGTGCAGTGCTGAGTGCTCAGCACCCTGCCGAGCACATGGGGGCCACAGCCAGCATGGGTTGCTATTGGCGCTCCAGGGACTAGTTTTGGCTTTTTCAGGATAACACCTAAACACTGCCGGAGCCCTCAGGTTGAGCAGCCATGGCTCTGGCAGAACTGTGCTTGCCTGGCTGTTCAGTAGGTGGGATGTGGACTTCGGTGAGGACACAGCAGGGAGGGTCAGGGTTATCCCTGTGTCTTGTCTGTGGCCACCACCTACTGACTTCTCAGAGCAGGATAATGAGGACACTGCTGGGATCACACTACCCCGCCCTTCAGCCAGGGTTCCCACTCTGCACAGACGGCAGTCCTTGGCTCCCGCCCTGCGGGCACACCGAGGAGCTGGCTGAGTCATTCGCCACTTCTGACCTGGCTCCAAGACTTTGTTCTGTGTTCCTGAAAAGTCTGTAGTGACGCCAAACTCAAAGCTGGGTCAGGGGGTGAAGGAAGATGGAGATGTGCTGTCTAAAAGTTAGGCTTGTTGTAACACCGTGTGCTCTGGAATAAAATTCGATTAGAAAAGTGAGTGAAGTGGTCCTTTCTGTGAAGTTTCAAGCCGGGGTGGAGAGTGGCTTGTGTGGAGGCCTGGGACACCGAGCCTCTCGGTGCTTTGGCCTTTGAGATGGGCAGCTGCAAAGATGGCGCACTGCAAGGTGGCAAAAAATACAGAATTTATCTTTGTAACTACCCTATGATAGAGCACAAGTTTGTTTAACTTGTCTTTCTCTGGAGGGCTGTACTCACTGAATTGTTTCAGTTGTAGAATCCACATAACATTTACCATGTTAACTGATTTTAGGTATGCAGTTCAGTAATGGTAAGTACATTCTCATATTTGTGCAGCAGATCTCTAGAACTTTTTCATTTTGTGAAACTGAAACTCCCCATCCCCTCCACCCCCTCACCCCTGGCATCCATCATTCTATTATTCCTGTGATTTTGACCAGATAGCACACACATGGGATCACAGTATGTCTCTTTCAGACCAGGTTATCTTAGCATGATGTCCTCAAGGCTCATCCACGTTGTAGCATATCAGAATTTTCTTTTTAAGGCTGAAAAACCCTTTGTAAATACCATGTTTTGTTTTTCCATTCATCTGTTAGTAGACAACACCGGCTACTTCCCCCTCTTGGTTATTGTGAATAATGCAGCTATGAACATGAGTGTCCAAATGCTGCATATCTTTTTGAGACCCTGTTTTCAGTACATTTGGATATATACCCAGTAAGGTAATTGCTATATTTAATGGTAATTCTATGTTCAATTTTTTGAGGAACCACCATACTGCTGGTTTTTTTTTTTGTTTTTTTTTTTTTTGAGACACATTACTACATTGCCCTCAGTAGAGTACTTAAGCAATGCCCCGCCCTTCAGCCAGGGTTCCCACTCTGTACAGACTGCAGTCCTTGGCTCCCGCCCCGTGGGCACACTGGGCTCAAACTCTTGTACTTAAGCGATTCTCTTGCCCTGGGATTCTCTTGTAGCTGGGACTACAGGCACCCCCCCACAATTCCCGGCTATTTTTTTGTTGGAGTTGTCATCGTTTGGCAGGCCTGGGCTGGGTTGGAACCTGCTAGCCCTGGTGTATGTGGCCAGCTCCCTAACCACTGACCTATGGGTGCCCAGCCACCATATTATTTTCCATAGTGGTGATGCCATTTTATCTTCCACCAGTAATGCATGAGGGTTTCAATTTTAACGCAACCTTGCCAACAGTTATTTTCTGGGTTTTGGGAGTAGCTATACTAATGGGTACAAGGTGATAATGTGGTTTGAATCTTCATTTTCCTAGCTGGTCATTAGTAATGTTGAGCATAGTTCATCTCCAAGATTTTTTTCAAATTGCCAAAAAGTTTTCCAGTTTATGGAGGGGAAAAATCTGTACAGCATTCTGGGAGGTCTAAGTGGGCAGATTGCTTGAGCTCAGGAGTTCGAGACCAGCCTCACTAAGAGTAAAACCCCCATCTCTACTAAAAATAGAGGGCATTATGGCCAGGTCTTCTAGTCCCAGCTACTTGGGAGGCTGAGGCATGAGAATCACTTGAGCCCAAGAGTTTGAGGTTTCTGTGAAGCTATGATGCCATGGCATTCAACCCCAGGGCAAGAGAGTGGTAAGATTCTGTCCCCCCTCCCACCCCCAAAAAGAAAATCTGTGTATAAGTGGATCTAAACAGTTCATCCATTGTTCAAAGGTCAACTGTAGGCTTGGTGCCCATAGCTCAGTGGTTAGGGCACTGGCCACATACATCAGGGGTGGGGGGTTCGAACCCAGCCAGGCCTACTAAACACAACAATGACAAATACAACAAAAAAAATAGCCAGGCGTTGTGATGGGTGCCTGTAGTCCCAGCTACTCAGGAGGCTGAGGCAAGAGAATCACTTAAGCGCAACAGTTTGACGTTGCTGTGAGCTGTGATGTCAGGGCACTCTACCAAGGGCAACATAGTGAGACTCTGTCTCAAAAAAAAAAAAAAAAAGTCAACTGTAATTTAGAAGTACACATACACATTTTGTGGGTACATACCCAGCAAGGTTGGAGGCAGCTGGGCTGGCAGAGCTGGTTGCCTGCCGGGAGAGCTCCCTCTGACCGTCTGCCGCAAGTCATCCACTGGGGTGTGTCCTGAACACAGTGCTGGAATTCAGAGAAGGTTGCAAACTGGCAGACTTTATGCCTGCTGTGGTCATTATAGGTGGTCACCTGTGGCTGGATGTGTGTCTTATAAGACTGACAAATTTGTCCTGAGTGACACTTCCTGCTATCACCTGACCCAAAAACTTTGTAGGTGTGGCCTGCACCACCAGGAACTCCTTGGCTGGGGCTGGGGCTCCTCCCCAGGTGCTGTTAGTCCAACACCAGCCCACACAACATATTTGAAAACAATTCAGCCTGACACAAGTGAGGTTCTAAGTGCGGGGCTCTAGCAGTGAACCAAACATGGTAGGGGAGCAGCGAATGAACCAGTGTATGGTGTTTCAGACGGTGCTAATTCCTACAGAAAAAGGCCAGGAAATGGATAGGAAGTGCAGTTTTAACTAAAGCCAGGGAAAGCCTCCTGGAAAGACTGCGGGAATGAGAGTAAAGTAGGTAGATGAGCTGGAGAAAGAATTTTCCAGACTGAACAGATAGTAAACTTCCAGGTTCAGATATAGGAGCCCGAGTGCTAGAGGAACAGGAAGGGCCAGAGTGGTTGGAAGAAGGTGGGTGAGGGGGAGTGCTAAGGGTGAGGGAGTGGTAGGTGGCATTGCTGCCTTTTCTTCCACCTGGTCCTGGTGGCCACCCTGCATCACCCTTTCGGGATGTAGGTATTAGGCACCACCAACATCATCTGAAGGATGCACCTCCTGATGGTTTAGGAGGGGTCACGTGTGCATTTAAACCTTAAAGAGAGACATTAGACTGAATGGTGGCGCAAGATTTGGAAGGCCGGCAGCCAGATAAAACTTCCTGGGAGTTGAGGTTTGACCTTTATTTTTTGGACAACAGTAAACCACCAAGTTCTTGAGCAGAGAAGTGCTGTGAGAAACAGTACAAGAGATTAGGCTTTGTAGAAACTTAATCTGATAGGACTCAGAATCATTAAGAGCAGAGCCTAAAGGTGGAGGCAGGTGAGGTCGAGGTGAGGGTGTGCCCAGGAAAGGGAAACGTCACTGTCCAAATGCAGCTTGCCGAAGACAGAAAGTTGCAGACCTGGAGTTGAATCCATGGGACAGGAAGGACAGGCCAGTGCAGTCGGAATTGGAGAGGCAGGTATGTCCTGCCTGGAGGTGAGTAGAGGTGAGGGTCCGGGACCTGCTGGGCCACTTGAGGCCACATGTGCATTGTACAAACCATCCTCCAAGTGGAACTTGAGGGGGTTATTTTCAAGTGCATGTTCATGGAAAGTAACAGGAATTTTGCTTTATTTCCTCCTAGATCAGACCTTTACGGACAATAACAGACCTTTATGCTTTTGAAAAGCAAGAAGCCCCCAGTCTGAATTCAAGTGAAAATTGCTTATTCAGAATGGGAACCAAAAATACTGTCTCGTACCTCACATTGAATCAACTGAACAACAAACAGGAACGATGCCCTCTCAAGATGTATTTCAGTATTTGGTTTTATTTTTGAGGTCTGTTAAAAGTCAGGCATCCCACTTGGGGAAAATACCATAGATCTGGGGAAGTTTTGTGCCGGACCACAAGCCTTTGTGATAATGAGGAGCAATCAGGTCACACTGACCGATGTGTGCCGCACACAGATCTGGGGTAGGAAGGCAAGTGTGGGGAGCTCTCAGCTCCTCTCTGTGAATCTCACCAGTTATAGGACAGGTGTTTTCCTCGTTGAAAGTTGATGCTCTTTTTTGCCTCAGTTGTAACATGTTATTCACATGCCAGGCACTGATCTAAGAGCTCCAAGTCCCTGCCTGGAGTGCAGACCCTAGGACAGTGGCCAGGCTGGCAGGGCTCCATCAGGCAGTCAGGCATGCCTCTACTTGCCTCAAACAATGTTAGACCAGCTGGAGGCAGAGCCACTGAAGCCATGGAGGCCTGTAAGGGCTCCTTCCTGCTTCCTCACCTTTCCTGAGTTGGAGGTAGAGGCTACCCCCCGCCCACCATGACCTTCTGCCCACCCCAGTTACTAGCCTCAGAGCCAGCTTCCCTGCACCATAAAAGACCTCAGAGTCTGAGACTGACAGCAGGCCCCAGAAGTTGTGGGACATTCCCTGGGCTCCACTCTGGGGATGTTTATTCTCTGGGCTGAGGGTGAGAAAGGAAAGAAAGATGTCGCAATCCACTTTATCCACTTCAGATGCGTCATCTGAAAAGGGGAAGGGAAGGGACAAAGGAGAGACACCCTGACGTGGAGCCTGCCAACTCCGTCAGCCCTGACTCAGGCCTGAGCTGAGCTCCCCACCTGCCAGCAATAGCCCAGCCCCCCTGCCAGCCTCCACCCTGACTTCACTTGATAACAAACCAGAAACTGAAACAGAGTTGGGATGCCTGCTCAAAGGTAGACTTGAGTCACTGCTGAGAGCCAGTGCTAAGCAGGGCAGCTGAGAGGCATCTAGGAGCTGAGGGCAGAGGCAGGCAGGTGAGAGCTGGAGACAGGGGAGGGGGCCTTCTGGTCCTCAGGCTGCTGGGCAGGACCAGGGGTCCCAGGACCCTTGGGTAGGGGAAGCCGGTGGGGTGGCAAGAAGCCAGCTTCTTCTATGTCCAGGTGGTATTGGAGACAAAGGGCAGGGCGGAGAAAGCAGGCTGGCTGGGAGTGGCCGAGGACACCTGGAGGCTTGATTGGTGCAAGCGTGTGGTCCCCCATGCCCTTTTCTCCAGCATCTGAGGGTCCCCAGGAGAATGGCTGGCAATCGCGATGCAGTGGCCATGGACTGTGAGATGGTGGGGCTTGGGCCGCATCGAGAGAGCGGCCTGGCTCGTTGCAGCCTGGTGAACTACTACGGGGAAGTTCTCTACGACAAGTTCATCCAGCCGGAAGGGGAGATCACGGATTACAGGACCCGGGTCAGCGGGGTCACCCCGCAGCACATGGTGGGGGCCACACCATTTGCTGTGGCCAGGCTAGAGGTGAGTAAAGGGCCATGTGCCAGCCAGGCCAAGGGGGTGCTGCAGAAACCCCCCCCACACCGCCGCCTCCTCAGATCCTTCCCCCAGGGCCTATCTGTGACCTGTGACCCAAGTGTCTAAGATTTCCCATACTGCTTTGAGGAGAAACCCCTGGGTATCTCCTTCATCACTTCCCTAAATCCTCCCACCATAGAGGACCTTAGACTCTCATCTGGGAGTCATCTTCAGGGTATTAGATCCAACTTGCTGGTCTTTTTTTTTTTTTTTTTTTTTTGAGAAAGAGTCTCACTATGTTGCCCTCAGTAGAGTGCCCCGTTATAACAGCTCACAGCAACCTCAAACTCTTGGGCTTAAGCGATTCTTTTGCCTCAGCCTCCCAAGTAGCTGGGATGACAAGCACCTGCCACGACACCCAGCTATTTTTAGAGATGGGGTCTCACTCTGGCTCAGGCTGGTCTCAAACTTATGGGTTCAGGCGATCTGGCTGCTTCAGCTTCCCAAAGAGCTAAGATTACAGGTGTGAGCCACTGCCCCTGGCCTCAACTTGCTGGTCTTATAACAGGGAAAGTGAGTGCCACCTGATGTTGCCACAGTGTGACTCAGAGGCTACATTCCCTGTTTTTCCCTCTACACCAGGGTGTGTGTGCTGAGCTCTGTGTGGAAATGAGGGCTGGATGCTGGCTGAGGCCCCTAGCAAGAGGCTCTGACCCTGCTCTTTCTGGAGTTCTGGAGAACAGGCCACAGCCTCCTGGGCTGAGAGTAGGTATTGCTCCCACACTGGCCTTCTGACCCACAGCAGGCTGTCTGTTCACATCAAAATTCTAGCTTGTGGTTTTGAGATTCCCCACCCTCTTGCCCTTTAGCTTATTGTGATGTCTTCTCTGGGTCTGACTTTCTGTTTCCCACTAAATGGAAAGCAAAACTTAAAAGGTTTTGTCACATTGGGAAACCTCAGAAGGGCAAGCAAGCTTTTCCGTTTCCAGGCTGGTGGGGCTTGGGGACGTCCAAGAACACGGGTTCCTCTCCACTGCACACACACAATGCGCTGGCGCCAGGTGCTGGAGATAAAATCACAACAGCCGCTGTTTACCGCACCGGCCGCTCTCTGAGCATGGCCACCTCTGAGCTCCTTCACTTCTCCCAAACAGCCCTGGCAGGGCTGTTTGCCAGGGTGGGTTCTCACAAGCTCTTAAGTCAGAGTTAAAAGGGCTTGTTTGAATCCTGGCTCCGTAACTCACCAGCTATAGTTACCTTGGGTGAGTTACTCCACCTCTGTACCCAGTTTCCACATCCATGAAAGAAAAAAGGGGTAATAGAGGTAGCCACTTCCTAGGGTTTTTAGGAGGATTGGGAAAGTGCCTAGTGAGAACAGCTAAGTAGGTACTCAGAAAATGTCAGTTATTATGATTACTTACCTTACTGTCCCCATATTACAGATGAGGAAACTGAGGCTTGCTTAAACTAAGAGTATTAGTTTCTTAGGGCTGCCAAAGCACCACAAACTGGGGGACTTCACAGATATTTATTGTCTCACAGTTCTGGAGGTTGGCAATCTGAGAGACAGGTGCTGGCAAGGCCAGGCTCCTCAGGGCTGTGAGGGAGAATCTGTTCCATGCCTGCCTCCAGTGTCTGGTAGTGGTTGGCAGCCTCCTGGGTGCCTTGGCCTGTGGCTGTATCGCTTATCTCTGCTTTGAAGTTCCCGCAGTGCTCTCCCTGTGTGTCTCTCTGCCCAAACTTTCTCTTTTTAAAAGACACCGGTCATACAGGCTTAAGAGCCCACTCTGCTCTGGTGTGACCCCTTCTAGTTTAACTATCTGCAATGACCGTATTTCCAAGTAAGTCACAACGTGGGGTACTTTGGGGGGTTAGCATTTTAACACGTAGATTTGGCAGAGGTAGGGGCACAGTTCAACCTGTAACACTAAATGACCTGCACAGTTGAGATATGTGTGGCAGACATGTGGAAACGCTGGTCAGGAGTACAGCCCAGGCTGACAACCTCTACGGCTGTGCTGTTCAGCAGGGTCACCTCTGGCCGTGTGCTGCTCGTGAGCACCTGAAGTGTGGCTGCTCTGAACTGAGCCGTGCCTCTCGGTGTAAAACCCACACTGGATTTGAAAGCCTAGTATTTTAAAAAGAACCATTAAATACTTCAATAATTTTTAGGCTCAGCACCTGTAGCTCAAGTGGCAATGGCGCCAGCCACATACACCAGAGCTGGCAGGCTCTAATCCGGCCCGGGCCTGCCAAACAGCAATGACGACTCCAACCAAAAACTAGCCAGACATTGTGGCGGGCACCTGTAGTCCCAACTACTTGGGAGACTGAGGCAAGAGAATCGCTTAAGCCCAGGAGTTGGAGGTTGCTGTGAGCTATGATGCCACAGCACTCTACCCAGGGCGATAGCTTGAGGCTCTGTCTCAAAAAAAAAAAAAAAAAAATTTTTTTAATTTTAATTACATGTTGATATGATAATATTTTAGATCTATTAGGTTAAATAAAACATTAAAACATTAATTTTACCTGTTCATTTTTACCTTTTAAAATATGGCTATGGGAGAATTTAAAATTATATCAGTGGCCCACTCACATGTTTCTGTTGGGCTTCTGTTCTGGAAGTACAGGTTGAGTAGCACGTATCTGAAAGTGGACCAGAAATGTTTTGAATTTGAGAATTTTTCAGATTTGGGAATATTGGCATTATACTTAATGGTTGAGACATCCCAAATCTAAAAAGCCAGAATTGGAAATATTCCAATGAGCATTTCGTTTGAGTAGTATCACTCAAAACGTTTCAGATTTTTAAGCATTTCTGATTTTGGATTTTCGGATTTGGAATGCTCAACATGTATTAAAAATATATTGGGGAGTCCTAGGGAAGGGTACAGTACATCACAGTGGTTCTGGAAAGGCTCCATGAGGCTGGTGTTATTTGAAAGGAGTGGGGGAGTCTGTATAGGCAATTAATAGGACATAGGGAGCCACTGAAAATTCTTGAGCAAGAGCATGACAAGATAAAAAGCAGTTTTAAGAAAGCTACAATGGCTGGGTGTTATGGTGGGTGTTTGTAATCCCAGCTATTACGGAGGCTGAGGCAAGAGGATCACTTGAGCTCAGGAGTTTGAGGTTGCTGTGAGCTATGACACTATGGCACTCTACCAGGGGTGACAAAGTGAGGCTCTGTCTCAAGAAAGAAAGAAAGAAGGGGTGGAGGAAAGAAAGAAGGAGAAGGAAAGGAAGGAAGGGAGGGAGGGAGTACTGTGGAGGAGAGATAGGAGTGAGAAAAGAGATGATAATAGGAAGAGGCAGAGGCCCTAGTGGTTCTCAACCTTTCTATGCTGCGACCCTTTAATACAGTTCTTTATACAGACCCCCAACCATAAAATTATTTTCGTTGCTACTTTGTAACTGTAATTTTGCTGCTGTCATGAATCGTAATGTAAACATCTGACATGCAGGATGGTCTTAGGCGATCCCTGTGAAAGGGTCGTTCGACCCCCAAAGGGGTCGAGACCCACAGGTTGAGAACCGCCGCCCTAGGAAGTAGTTATGAGGGCCTGAGGTGTGTGTCACCAGAAGAAAACTGGAGAGAAGAAAATGCTAGGAAGGAGAAGATCAGAGGAGAGTCTCTAAGAATGGGGGAGCAACATAAAGAAGAGGTAAGATGTGTGGGTACGTTCAGGTACTATGGGAGGCCCAAAGACAATGTGAGAAGCTCTCCACCCTAAGATTCCCACTGAGCAGTCAAAGCAGACAGTATGTCCCTAACTTTCCTCTTTGTCCCTGGTTCCCTCTCCACCAGACAGACAGAAAGGGGTGGAAGATCCCAGAGTAGGGGCAGGGGAGGCAGCAGAAAGATGCCTCTCTGGGCCCTGAGGCCTGGAAAGCTGCAATTCTCCGGATGCCTTTGAGGCACTGGCCTGGGGGCCAGAACATCTAGGTCTTCAGACTTGGTTTTGTTTCTCAAAGTTTCTGCCAAGCCCAAGCTTCAAGTGCGTGGCCTGAGGCCCTGCCCAGTGTGGGCACATGATGGCCATTGAAGGACTGAGGCAGGCATCTGCAGACCAGGCCAGTCTCCGGAACCACATCTGGGTTTTGCGGTTCCTGCTCCATCACTTACTGCTGGCTTGTGCGACTTTCGGCAAGTTCTGGGAACTTCCCAAGGCTCAGTTTCCTCATCGTAAAAGAAGAGTAGTAACACCTCCTCCCTGGTCTTGAGTGAACTGGATGAAATGACACAGGCCGTAGCCCTAAGTGCAGTTCCTAGTTCACAGCTGACATTCACTAATTGTGCCTGCCCAGGAAGAGAAGAGCAGAGACACAGTACACATTCACACCCCCTCTCCGACTTCCCTTGCGCCCTGTGATCTTAGATGCTAGCCTTCATTTTCTGCCCGCTGCGCCTGGTATGCTTGCTGCCAGTCTTTCCCACCCTGCTGCCAGAGACATTTCCCCGAGCCTGGCTCAGATCATAGCCACCCCTTGCCCCCATTCAAACACCTCCCATGTCTCCCCACTGCCTGAGGATCCCTAGCCTAGCAGCTAGGCTTCCGAAGACCCGTCTACCTGCCTTTCCTGCTTTCTGCCACAGCTCAGCCATTGTCCACTCTGGGCTTCAACCAAACTCTCCTCTCCCCTGTCCCCATCCCTGCCCCTAGAAATGCTGCCACTGTGGCAGCTCTAGGCCAGAGGTGTCCTTTATAATACCCTGCTCCGCCCACCATCCAGGCCCCTACCCCACTGATCCCCCTCTCTGGCCCTCCTTGCTGTGGTCCACACACTTCCTGGCTTGTCCATCCATACACAGTCTGCCGAGTATCAGAGCTCCTGCTATCTGCTTTATCTGTCTAGAGGCTGTGATTTGCACATAGAAGGCGACTCGAGGTTCATGGGTGAAGTTGAACTGATTTTCACAAAATATAAAAGGAAGAAGACCTTCTCCTCCTGCGTGGCATGCAACTCCCTCTGCCCTTGTGCTGGCCTTTGCTATGAAGATGGGATACACACGGCCCTGGGGCCAGGGGGCAAGCACACTCTTTAGACTTGGCCAGTCCCAGCTTGGCCACCTGAATGCTCTGTGCTCCTCTCAATAGAATGCTCTGGGATCACAGGGCTGATAAAATAGCACAGGAATACCCACATCCAGCACTATGTCCTTTATTGCCCGCCCTGACCCTGAGAGGTAGTGAACTAGTACCATCACTTCCATTTTCCAGGTGGGGAAACTGAGGTATGAGGCTGAGTAAAGTCTCCAGGGCGAAGGGGGAAGCAGAGGCTCGGATCCTGGCTGCAGGATGCTCAGTGTGTGAGTGCTCTGTAAATGCCAAGTGTCCATTATACGTAAGGGACAGTGGCATGGCACGTGAGAGGAGATGTCAGAGGCCCCTGAAGTGGCTCCATCCCACTTTATCATCCACATTATTTTAATCCCCAAGAGAGATCAGGCTCATGGGTCCAAAATGTGTTGGGGGGTTCCTAAGGGTAGAAAGCTAGCAGTGCTTTATGAAAGTCCCTAGGGCCAGGCAATACCTCTCAGGTTGAGTCTAGGGCTTGCCAGGCATGGTTTCATGCAGTTTTTTCAAAAGCCCCTCACCTTCCTGTCTCTCCTTCCCAAGGGAGCGTGGGCACAGCCAGCAATGGGCAGTAATCAGCCCAAGGCAGCTGGGAAGGTTGTGGGGAGTCCCTGAGCCTCCTGAGTCCCCTGGGAGTCCTGGTGCTGTAGGACACTGAAACTGCAGGGGGTCCCCAGACCCTTTCTCTCTTATTTCTTACATTGTGATAACATTACCTTCATGACATAAAGTAATTGCCTGACACTTCCATGTGTGACCATTATCTAAAGCAGCAGTTCTCAACAGATAGGATTCTGCCCCTCCTGGGACATTTAGCAACAGCAGGAAATGTTTGTGGTTGTCACAGTGGTGGGGAGTGTGGTGCTACCAGCATCTAGTGGGTAGGGATTGCTAAACACATCCCACAATGACTAGACAGCTTCCCCATGCACACGAAATACAGCGCCTGGCCCCAAATGTCAATAGTGCTAAAGCTGAGAAACGCTGATATAGAGTCCCACAAATCAGATTGTCAACACATGAAGGAACCTATGTTGGGGGCCAGGGTCCACAGAGAGGCAGGGACTTACCCAAGGACACACAGGAAGCTGTGATGCAAGTTGGTGCTCAGATTCAGGGCTCCCACCTGGTGGGTTAATGTTTTTCTGTTTTGAACTTAACAGCCATTGTGAATAGCTTGTAACTCGCTTTTGTGAGTTAATGCTCTTTTTTTTTTTTTTTTTTTTTTTTTTTTTTAGAAAAAGACTATCCTTATTTATTTATCTTTGCGCACATATATGAGTAAAGAAGAATTCGAAGGTCAAAGAGAGAGTAGTAGTACTTTGGAATTTCAATAGATACTTCTTTTTTTAATTTTTTTATTAAATCACAACTACATGCATTAATGCATTTATGGGGTACAATGTACTG